>QLOZ01000842.1:0-12145 GCA_003314065.1 Lactarius sp. MG50
AAAAAAAAAACCGTGAACTTTTACGGTTTAACCGCACCCGTAACCGTTCGGGTGCGGTTTTGACGGGTGCGGGTGCGGTTTCGGGAAATCCCACCCGGGGGTTACCCGTGTCACGCCCTAGCGATGACCAGTGTCACGCCCTAGCGATGACCAGTGTCATCGCGAAGACCACTCATAACATTGAGCCTGAGCAACAGCTCAAGTCGCGTAATTATGCTACAGGATATGAAGTAGAGTCCATTGGCACTTGCTGGACTTACGCAGACCACGGCATGGTGGACGACGCCAAGCCCATTGGCACTCACCCGACTTACGCAGACCACGGCATGGCGTACGATGCCAAGTCCACATATGAATGCGAGGGGACCTATGTTTTCTAACTCGAGGAAGGGGCAGAGAGATTCTACACCACCCTTGATACATCGACTATATGATACATTAAGGAACGACAAATGGTCGTGCACATTAGAGAAAACCCCCCTCACACATTCATCACTTAACAGGGTGAAAGGACCACCCCTGGCACTAAGAAATGTGTGAATTATAGCAACACGATATTGACTTGAGGAAAGTCAGACCAGCCCACACGAGTCCGCCGCGGTAAGCCGCATGCACCTAGCAGCAAGCAGGACACATGTGTATTGAGCCACACCACAGACAAAGGCGTCCAGCAATTGCTGAATTACAACCTAGTCAAAGGAGTTGGCTGGGAAGATCTTACGCAAGAAATTGCATACAATTTAACAAAGTTCAGAAAATAAGCCTCGGATGGCCATAGGTATGCACAACATGGCCGGCGACAAAAGGCTCCCAAATGCCTCAAAAGAGGTGAATTACCAGTTCTCAGACGGGACGTCCTCCTACCTGACTGCTCAGTTCAGCAGCCAGAGGAATCCCAGCACCACTACTGTGGTGCGCTGCAACGTGCGTCAGAACCCAGAGAGCCCAGACTCTCAGACCTCTGGGGAAATAAATGCCATTGACAAAATACCAGACATATGTGTCGATGCCAGGCATGCCAGTGTGCACTTCCTGAAGGTGAAGAGGGCAGTAGTGCAACAAGTTTAGAACTACATTGCCTACCTCCAATTGCATGACTTGACGCCGCGTGCAACATGCAGAGAACATGGCAAAGTATCAACTTAAATTCATCCCTGCACAGGATGAACTAATGCCCTTGTGCCGGATATGATGAGGAAAGCACCAAGGTGCGATGGATGAGCGTCCATATGCATCCTCCTCCCCTGCAGAGAACAGCGTTGTGGAATGGATTGCATGCTTGTTGCTGCTGCACCGAAGGGAATACTAAAGACAATGAACAAAGTAAACCCGACCGCTGTTATGTCGCCGAGCCTGACAAGCATACTTGTGAACCGAGATGGCCGACAGCGTGAGCAACAAAGGTCATGCCCAGCCCCTTCAGGACCCAGAACTGGTTCACACTTGAGAGCTTGAAGGGGAGTTTGGGCGTTGGATGGCTCTGAGCCTGCCTCGGGACCAAGAGCTGGTTGACACTTGAGAACTCCAAGGGGAGCTTGGGTGGGCATTGTCCAAACTCCAAGGGGAGTTTGGGCACTGTCCGAATTGACGCTTGATCCCAAAGGGCCACACAGTGAAGTGTGTGGCATATCTACATAACAATTAACACGAAGTCAGACAAAGACTCTACACCATATGAAAGATGGTGCACCCAACATGTTGAGAGGGACTCGACACACCTATGTGGTAATTTTACAAGGCCAGAGACGCTGTCTAAGCCACAAAGAAGAGCGTACATCGGATATGACAACAGTTAGAGCTCAGTGGAATTCCACAGTGCGCAGTTGCGCAAGGACTCAGCCCCAGAGACTACAGATTCCTGACCCTGCCAGAGAACCCCACTACACGCCGTTGGAAGAAATCGAGGTTATGCCCGATCCTATGCGTGAAGGGGAGCTGGAGGGAGGCACGCGAAGAACGGGAGAGAAATTCACGCACACATGAAGGTAATGCACGTGCACTGCTGGACATACGCAGGATTGATTTCCGAAACGGACAATAATCTGCCACACGTACATGTCAACACACGTAGCACCCATCCTGATTGCACATGGAATTGCCTGCACAATAGCCTAAAGGGGAGACATGAGCATCTGGATGAGGTAAATAGTCAGGGCGAGCCTAGAAGAACAAGAGGCAAACGCACCAACTATCGACACTTAGCTTGCCCCTTCTCAGACAGTCTAAGGAGAAGACGAGAGCAGCACCAAAAGGACTACCGCCCATAAAAGAACACATATACAGGCGATGAACCCAACAGCCTGAGATGCCAGATGTTCTCAAAGGATGGCCAGAGTGGGAGGTAATGACCATAACCGAGCCAGACCAACTCCAGTAGACAAGGACTTGGAAGCTCATTCACAGATGAAAGAAACATGCGACATTTGTGACAACCCATGCAGCGTGCGGAGAGATGCACGTGACAGCGACGTGGGATAGCACACGCGAAGTTACAGCTTGAAAACCCAGGATAGCCTGAACAGTAAAGAAGGGCACCTAGGACCAACAGCTAAATATGGACGAATGACAAACAACTAGAGAGATACGTACTAGTTATGGTAGCAGTGAATGCTGTCTGTATGAGATCAGACGTCCATCACCAGCAAGGGAATCCCACCAGCTTAGAAAGAAGTGTAAAAGGGAATAGTAAAACCCAGAAATAGAACGCACAACCAGAGCAGAGCTCGATCAGTTGCAAGAGAAAGAGGTATGAAAGGGGTGACAGTGGAAAGGCTTAGGTGCGAGCATGTCGAGACCCACGTACCGACAAAGTGTATGCACCGACCAAAGTGGTCTAACCGCTGGGAGGTGGGGTCGCGCCGGCGTGGAGTGGTTTCAGTACAGATTGTTGTTCTTCTCCGCTTACATCATGCGCTATGTCTACTTGCACCTCGTGACTTCCTCTCACGTGCACTCCTGCCCCCTTTTCCCCTCTCACCCTATTCCATGTTCCCCCCCCACAAAAAGTGGTGTCCGCACCACGTCAGCTTGGAGTTCTGGGGGTGTTGTTTTTGTGTGATTCCGTGTCTCCCACTCCTTCTGGTTGTCTGCCAGTTTGCTCCCCTCCTTTGGTAGGAACTCTCGCAGCCGCCGCGCGCTGAACTCCCCTTCGACCTTTGTGCTGTTCAGGTGTTTGAGGGTGTAGGAGTTTCGTATGCGTGTGTGGATTCGGTACGGTTGGGACCACTTTGGGAGTAGTTTCCTTTCCATCTTGAATGTATAGTCCAGGTCACTGCGGTAGACTTGAACCAGCTGTCCCAGTTTAAAGATGACCTCACCAGATTGTTTTAGCACCCGCTTGTCGAATGCCCTCTTTCGTGCAGTGGCATGCTTGACAGTGGCCTCATACCCATCCAGGCGTTGTTGTGCAACATACACCATGTGCACCGTCGCGTCGTTCTCGTTGGTGCTTGATGATGCCGCGTTTGGTTCTGACGGTGGGGTGTTCACTATGAGCCCGAGCAGGAGCTCTTTTGGCGAGAACCTGAGTGCGGGGAGTATCCTGTGGTTTAGTGCTCGCACCGCCTCGTCCAAGTGTTCTGGCCAGTTCCTGGGGAGGGCGTCCCATGTGTCATCTAGGTCGTCGTTGCCTATTTCTGGGGCGCAAAGGTGGCGCAGGACATGGAGGAGTATTTTGTTGGTGCCCTCCACTAGTCCATTGACCCATGGGGAGTAGGCTGGCGTTACGTGGTGTTTGCACCCGTTTGCATTGCAGAATTCCCGCACTGCTGCGTTGTTGAAGTGAGATCCCCCATCTGTCATGAAGGCCTCGGGGGTGATGAAGTGTCGCGCGATTGTTCCGAGCGCGTCCACTGTCATTTTCGCCGTGCCCGCTGTTTTGTACTTGAATGCCCATATGTGCTGGGAAAAGGTGTCCAAGTACAACCCTATTGTGTGGTATCCCCCTTTCCCTGGCGGCATTGAGAGGTAGTCGCCCACCAGTAGCTCAAATGGGTGCTGGTGGGTGATCGGTTGTAGGAGTGCGTTGAGGTGGTTTGGTCCAAAGTTTTTGCACCAGGCGCATGAACGTATCGCTCGCATTATTGACATGTCTAGGTCTGGGCTGGTAATGCGGTCAGTTAATGCAATTTTGATCGCGTCACGTCCCATGTGTCCTCCCTCCTGGTGTTGTTTGTGGGCCATCTCCTCTGCTTCGGTTCGTGAGACGCACTCAGTTCTGGTGCGCGCTCGTGTGCTTGACCCGCCGTGGAGCTTCCACAACTTGCCTTCTTCCAGCATGTACTGGGATGCTCGGTGGCATGCGCGCTTCCGGTCCTGCACTGTTCCTGTGTTGTCTCGCGCCGTTAGTGCGTCAATGACCTCTACGAACAGGTGTTCGTTTTTGAGGCGTTCGCGTAGGTTTCCCGTCTTGTCATCTGCAGCTGTGTGTACTGTCAGTGTCATGATGTCGTTGGTCAATCCTACTGCCTCGTCTCGGTCTGGGTTGACTGTCCACCCGCTGCCATCTCCTTCCTGTTGTGGCTGTCCTTCCCACTGCCTGCTCAGGCCGTCCGCGACTACGTTGATCTTGCCAGGGACGTGTCTTACATCGATGATCTGGTGTGCCAAGATGCTGTCTCTCCACCTTGCGTGTGCCGCGGTTGGCTTGTCACTGAGCAGCGTGTCTCGGAGTGCCTGACAGTCTGTTTCGATCTCGACAGGGAATCCCCAGATTATGTCTGAGAATTTGTCTAGTGCAAACTTGAGCGCCGCGAATTCTAAGAGGAAGGGTTTGTACTTAGCTTTGGATGGGGATGTCCTCTTTGACGCAAAGGCAATGGGGTGTAGCCTGCGTTTGATGGTTCCGTCTGGTCTCGTGTGGGAGAACCTCTGGGCAAGGACACCTGCGAAGCCCTCCTTGCATCCGTCTGTTGTGACTACGAAGGGTGTTCCATCCCAGCGTGGTCCTCGAAGCACTGGCTCTGCTGTCAGCGCGACTTTGAGATCTAGGAATGCCTTTGTGTGTGTGTCGGTCCAGTGGTTTGCCAGCTGGTGTGCTGACATTGCACGGCGGTATGTGGTTTTTGTGCATGGCTGGGGTAGTATGACTGCTGAGAGCAGGTCTCTCAGTGGGCCTTCTCTGCGTGCGTAGTTCTTGATAAGGTCTCGGAAGTGTCCTGTGAGGCCCAAAAACAAGGCCAGGTTCAGTGCAGTTTTCAGGCGCTTCCAGTCTACTACCGCTGTCAGCTTGGCTAAGTCTGGTAGCACACCACATGGTCCAATGTGTGCTCCAGCAAACAAGGCTTCTGTCATGAAGAGCTGGGATTTGGTTGCTGACAATGAGAGCTTCCGCTCGCGGACATGATCTAGGATTCGCATGAGCCTCCCCATCATTTCGTCGAACATGTCTGCTGCTGTGCCTCCATCATCCACAAATATCTCCAGGGTTTCATCTGCGATTAGGTCGTGCAGATGCATTGCGGTGACATTTGCGAACGCTGTTGGCGCCCCTGTGAGTCCAAACGGCATGCGCACATACCAAAAGTGTCCTAGCCCTTCTATGTAGAACGCTGTGTATGGCCTCGATGATGGTGCAATTTCCACTGCATAGAACCCAGATGCAAAGTCAACAACGCTCACATACTTGTGCCCACTGAGGCGGTGCTGCTTTGCCCGGATGTCACCTTGGGGCATGGACGCGACCTTCGAGTGTTTGTTGACATCCTTGAAGTCCTGGCAGACCCGCCATTTCTGTTCACGCTGTTCCTCTCTCTGTGGTTCTTCCTCCTCTTTCTGAGGTGGTACCTGGAACTGGGGCGTCAGACCTGCTGCAGCGCATTCCTCGTTTACCTTGTGTTGCAGCTCCTCCAGTGTCAGTCCCGCTCCCTCGTGCTGTTTCTGTCCCAGGGTGGTCTGTGACACGCACTTGATCTTTGCTGGGTCTGCCCTCTCGATGATGCCGGCGTCGAGCATTTCCAGTATTTTGTGATGGAGGTAGCGGCGCTGGGGGGGTGTGAATGCTCGCTGTCGTGCTTTTGTTGAGAGGGGCATGTCGCTGGGTATGTTAAGGTCGAGTGTGGCGCCTTGTGCTGGTATTACCTCTCGCATGGATAGGGCGAAGCAGTCCGCATATGTGGCCACAAGTTCTCGTGCCTTTGCTTGTTGCTTGCTTGTCAGCTCATTTCCTATCTGCACCGCTCTCAGCACCGCTTCTATTCGTTTCGGTTTGAATGGCTCCAACTGCCTCGTGAACACATCGTCGTTCGGTTCGAGGTTGTCCGTTTCGATCTCCATTCCCCCGCCGTCATACTGGGTGTCCATGCTGTCAGTGCCTGTGACGTGTACCTGCGCGCTGTCTTCATCCACCGCTTCTGGGTCCTCAGTGGTGTGCGCGTTCCCTATTTGGTTGGTCAGTACTGCTGTCTGGGCTCCATTTCGCACCTGGATTGTGTCCATCTCATAATCATGGACAGCTTTGAAGGCCTGTAGCATGGGTTTGCCGAGGAGGAATGACCATCCCCCTCCACTATCGAAGACCTCGAATTTGCCCTTCGTTGTTATTCCTGCCAATTCCACTGTTCCTTCCCACACCGCTAGGGATTTTACCAGTGTTCCATTCGCCATTCGTAGTACCTTCCTGGATGTTCTCCACCCTGAGAGCTTGTGTTTCACTTTCGCAAAGATGCTTGTACACATGGCGCAGATCATCACGCCGTCGTCAAACAGTGCGTGTATTTGTACATGTTCTCCCTCGTGTTCGCATAGCCGAACCTCATGTATGAATGGTTGGGCCTTTTCGTTTTCGTCTTCTGGTCCTTCGATCGCGTACAAATCAGATATGTGCCATTCGTGTTTGCTGTGACTGATGCAAGCTTCGGGAGGAGAAGACGGCTTGTCCCCATGCGGTTCCTCGCCCTGTGCGGGGACTGGTACAGTAGGCATTAGTGTACTCATTTGGGCCGCCCGTTCGCCTTCTATGTGGACGGCCCTTCCCCATTTCCCTCATCCGCACTCTCTTCATCGCCCTTCCATACCCGTTGTACCCCATCCCCTTCTTCTACTACCAGATACACCCTGGGCTGTGACCTGTTGATTTGCCCTAGGATCCCACCACAGATCAACCTCCACCTGCTCTCCTCGTGTGAAAGCCTCTTTGCGTGATCTTCCAGCATCCAGCACAGCGTGGCTCGGTGTCCGTTGGCTCCGCACCGGAAGCACTCCCCACTGCATATCGGGGCCGTGCCTGGTCGCAGCGGGACCGGCGTCATTTCAGAGACTAGGTTGGATGGCGCCCTTGTGCCTGCCCATTGGGTTAGTTGTGTGTTGTACGTTGTGTGTCCTGCGTCTGTGTTGGGCTGGTGGGGGTAGGTTTGAAGGCGCTGTTTGAGCACGGCCTTCTGGGCATCGGTTGGGGGAGCCCTCACGCCCTGGGTCCGGGTGGAGGGTGGTGTGTAAGCAAAGTTCGTGGCGCCCTTGCCCTGTGTGGTGCTTGGCTTGGACTGGGGGGACTGGGGGCTCTGGAGACTCAGCTGTTGGAACTGGGAGTGGAGGGATGCTGTGTTGGAGCCACGCTGTTTCTCCAGGGCGCGCAGGTGCTTTTCGAAAGCTTCTTCCTGCTCACGCAGGCACTTTTTGAAGGCTTCCGCCTGGTCCTGCTGTGCTCTCTCGGCATCTGCGTGCTCCTTGAGTTTCTCAACGTCGACATCTTTGATGGCGGCTGTGAAAGCTGCCCAAGTGGTCAGGTTGTTGGCTATGCACTTCCTTATCGACTTGGGGAGTGCCTCCATGACGCCGGGGAGGTACTCCTTGCGGCTCTCCAGCTGGCATGCTCGTGCGCATGTGAGCATCTCGTCTGCCCATATGACGTGAGTGTACTTCTGAGTGCCGCGGAATGGCACCTTCTTCCCAAGGTCCTCCAGCTTGAGGGGGTAGTTCAGTAGGTCTTTCTCCTTCTCCACATCAGTCTTCCCAGGGTCCGGGTCCTCTCCCCAGTGGTTGATGAACTCGTTTTTGAGTGCGTCCCAGTCTTCCCGCGTCGCCTTGGGAAGGGCTGTGAACCAGTGGTCCACTGGCAAGTTGACATCCAGGCAGAAGTAGAAGAACTCTGCTTTTGCCTGTGGCATTGTGAGCCCACTGATGACCATTTGACGGTTGACACGGCGCAGGAATGCCATGGGATCTTCGGTGTCTCGGCCGCCGAAGGTGATGTCCGTTATGGGGGATGCTAGTGTGGGTGTGGTGTTCGTTGCCATGGGTGCTGGCGTGGTGTGCGGTTGTGTGTGTGCAGGGGAGGGGACAGTGGGAGGCGGGGCAGTGGGGGGAGGAACTGTGGAGGGAGGGGCTGCGGGAGGGGGAGCTGCGGGAAGGGGGGTAGTGGGGGGAGTGGAAAGGGTTGTTGTCGGTGCGGCTGGGGGGAAGGTGAGAAGGTTCTTGATGTTAAGCTCGCTGTTGGCTGGGCTGAGGGGAGGGGGGTCATTGTTGCCTGAGTCTAGGTTCTCGCTCTCCACGAATGGGCTGGGAAACGCTGAGGTGGTGAGGCTGCCCAGTAGGGAGCTCAGGATGGAACTGTTAGGTGTGTCCGTGTTGCGCGTCAGACTCTCGTTGGGTGGGGGGTCAGGTTTTTTACTCGAGCTCTGTGATATAAACTTGCCTCCTGGTCCTCTCAGGGGCAGTGCTCGGCATGCTGGTGCCATGCTGGTGTTTTCTTTTACGTGTGCTTGTGCTCGTGTTCAGTTCTATTCGTTCTGCTTGTGTTCGGTTGCACTAGTGCGCTCAGCCTGCTGTGCATGTGCTGAAGACCAGTCTCGTCACCACATTGGGAGGTGGGGTCGCGCCAGCGTGGAGTGGTTTCAGTACAGATTGTTGTTCTTCTCCGCTTACATCATGCGCTATGTCTACTTGCACCTCGTGACTTCCTCTCACGTGCGCTCCTGCCCCCTTTGCCCCTCTCACCCTATTCCACCGCGAAACATCAGACGTGATGCACGCCAGCACACAGATGTCGCAACATGCAGGACACACACGGGAGTGCTGGGAGCATGAAAAATACCCCAAGCACCGCGCGAGACCAGTGAGAATGCATGCGACAAACCTGCACAACGATAGCCCACAGAAGATACATGGGGCTGTCTAGAAAAGAACACACATTGAGAAACGATACATGCAAAGCGCGGATCCATTGGGAACGCCAATGGACCAGACACATCAGAAACCTGGGAAAGAGTTGGAGTACGCTCATATGCCAGGTAGCCATGAACGCGGACATAATGAACATGGGCAAATTAGACGACACTCAGAGCTTGAGCAGACAGGTTGCCAACACCAGCCTGCAGTGCATAAGCACGAGAGAGCACACCCTCCAGGCATAAGGACTCAGGGGTTAAAGGCGTCGTGCACATCGTCAAAAGTCGTTGAAACTCCGAGAAGGCCACAGCTATAGAAGCCTTAGCTAAAAGTCCTCTAGTAAGAGATGGCGAGGTTCAGATCCAAAGCTGCCGCGATCCAGAGCAGACAGCCGATGTTACGATTTCACCCATTTTACCCACCTTTCACTCCTCCTATCTCTTGCCTTATGATTGCTTCGAACCCTTGACCCGTTTACACTACAGACTCATGTGACCAGACTTGGCATCTCGTTCTCACACCTCGTTACCTATATAAGACTGCCTAGAGTAGCTTGTATCCCCTAGGCTTGTTCTCTTTGTACCAATACTGAGCTCCGCTCTGGCCCCTTGTGGCTAACCAGCTTCCCCTCTCATCTTGTGAACCCTCAGATCCTCAGGCCGATTGCCTGACTTTGACCTCCCCCTGTGAACCCTTGTCATTGGGTTGCACGCGCAAGGGGACTGCCACTGCACCTAGTCTCAAGCCCAAGACTCGCAGTGTCCGAGTCAAGACTTGACTCAGTGACAGACCGATACGATACGCCCAGGACTCAGGCGTAACATTAGAACAAGCCTCTCGATTCCCTGAATGACTGACACTACAGGGCAAAACCTGAAAACCCTAGAGACATCGACGCACCCCGCACTGATCGCCTAATCGCGAGAGATCCGACCGACCGAAAACCACGTGACCACCATCGATCGAAAGATACGAAACACCCGATCCCAGATCTAAGAGCCCTTATCAATCGCTCCACGACATCGACCGATAAACCGAAAATGGCGACGGGAGTACTCCCTACCATTAACGACAGCATGCATGCGCCACAAGCCCCTGTGGCGGTATTCCCACCAGGGTATGGACCCCCTGGACCGAACCCACCAAATGTACCCCAGAACGTTCTCCCAGCGCCCCAACTGCAAGATCACGATCTGCGATTGGAGGGTCGAGAACCATCCATCTTCAAAGGGGATTGCACAACCACCGATGCCTTTATCCATGAATTGAAACTTTACCAGTATCTGAACAGGAAGCACCCGATCATCGTCAACGAAGCAACCCAAATCGCACATGCCCTAACCTACATCCAGGGCCGAGCCACCACAGAATGGAAGAGAGCCCAAGAAGAGTGGCTCATGACCAACCCTGACCCCGAATGGGATGATTTCAAAAACAAGTTTACACAGGACTGGTTTGACATCAATGAACCCTACCACGCAGCTGCGCAACTCGACAACCTCACTATGACCCAAGACAACATCGATGAGTACGTCACGCACTTCGCAGAGCTCGCTCGCAAAGTGCTGTACCAAGAAGACAACCCAGCAGTACTCAAGAAGTTCAAAAGGGGACTAACCTTGTGACTTCTCGAGGCCTGCACAGATTACGATGAACCGCAAACGTGGGATGAATGGAAATCATCCAGCCGACAACGCCAAGCCATCATCACGGCCCTCAAACCACACAAGCAAGCACTATGGGAGGAACGACATCTGCACACCCCATCACCTCCTATTGACACCCCAGCACTCACACGCATGACAACGCCAGAACCCGTACCAATGCAGATCGACCGCGTCGCGATCCACAAAGACCAACAGTGTACACAAGGAAGATGTTTCCTGTGTGACGGACACAGGCACATACAACAACACTGCCCAGAGAAAATCACAGAGACCCCCGCACACCTCACAGCCTCTCATTCCAGGAGCAAATCCAGGAAGAATGAGGCGACGCGAGCAAAGCTTCTCGCATACATCAGGGGACTCAACGACGAAGACCACCATGCCCTTTGCGCAGCAGCCAAATTCAACCAGGACGTATTCCTTCCCTGTCTGAACTCCATGCACATAGCAGTATCCTTTCACACCACCCAAACGAAAGCCGACCTCCTTGCCTTCCTCGACTGCGGAGTGTTAAGGCTCAAGGGGCCTTCTGGCACGACTTGTGCAACTAAGCCTAAAAGACTAGACAAGGAGTATCATGTGCAACAATGAGGAGCATGGGATCTGAGCAAGACACTTGCAGTGGTCTTGACAACGTGAAGAGGGAACACTGTGGGCATTTTAAGATGTTAACTGTGATTTCATGTTGTTTTTATAAGAAACATAATCTGAAAATGTCCAGTATGTGGATATGAAAACCAGTGTGAACTTATTTACAATGTACTCTACAATGAGGAAACAATAATCCCACTGAATACATTGTGATTATATTTACAATATAGGTTCTTATTAATCTCCCATGTGCTCAGGGCATTCATTGACAATGGTTTGGCACTGTTCATGTGGATGAAATAGTTAATAATATTTATAATATAATCCCAATTAATCTCCAGATCTTATTAGGGAGATATTCAATGTGACAACCAACATCGGAACATCTTGACTTAATGACTCAAGACAAAAAGACTCAAGACATCAAAATCTTAACACCCAACTCACAACATACCTTAACATTGCCACATCACCAAACAGACATATAATATAATATTCATAACATACTAGTAGCAGCGGCAAGATAGGTTAAGAAACTGTGTTTACATATTCGTCATCGCGGATGATCCGTATGCGGCAGCCAAGTTCTTCCAATACAAATAGACACAACCAAAGTCACGATGTGCTAGGACGGGTAGGCGCGTATTTCGGCCTCGTTGAATCACAAGGTCGGGGAACTCTATACCTGCATATGTTAATGTTAACGTGGTTAGCGAATTCGCCAACAACGGACGAAATGCACAATCTACTCAAGGGTGCTAGTTTTCGACGACGCGTGGTAGAAG
>QLOZ01000847.1:0-14359 GCA_003314065.1 Lactarius sp. MG50
AAACTTGACCTTCCAGGGGCCGTGGGAAAACAAATCAGCAAAAACCCGTGTCATGCCCTAGACATGGCGGCGCATGGTGGCGACGCAGTGAGGGATGCGGTGGCGTGTGGTGGCGACGCGGCGAGGGACGTGGCAGGGGACACGGCAGCACGTGGTGGCGACGCAGTGAGGGATGTGGCGGCAAGTGGTGGTGACGCGGCGGGGGACGCAGCGGCGCGTGGTGGTGACACGGCGAGGGACACGATGGCGAGTGGTGGCGACGCGGCGAGGGACGCAGCAGCATGTGGTGGTGATGTGGTGAGGGACACGGCGGTGCGTGGTGGCGATGCAGCGAGGGACGCGGCGAGTGGTGGCGATGCAGCGGGGGACGCGGCGGCACGTGGTGACAATGCAGCGAAAGACGCAGCGGCGCGTGGTGGTGACGCAGTGAGGGACAGCGCGGCGCATAGTGGCGATGCAGCAAAGGCCACAGCGGCGTGTGGTGGCGATGCAGGGAAGGACGCGGCGGCGATGTAGCAGCGGGGCGTAGGAGAGAAACCACCCCAGCTCGCGCTTGTAGGCAAGAGGGAGTGGTGGCAGTGATGTGGCGGCGACCTCGTCATAGGGGAAAAACCCACCTTGTATTTGCGAGCGAGGGGTGTCAGCGACGCGTTGTGTATCTGTGAGGGGAGAGGCGATTGTTAGTTAAGAATAATATATGAACCAAAAAAAAGGCCCCCAGCTCGCGCTTGTGGGCGAGAAGGGGCGGTGATGGTGATGGGGCGAAACGTCGTCATATGCGAGTTGAACCACCCCAGGCTCGCATTTGTGAGCAAGGGGGTTGTCAACATGATGGCAGGGTGCCGTGTACCTACAAGGTTATTGTCAGCTAGGAATGATATAACGAGAAAAAGAAAAAGAAAAAGAAAAAAAAAGCCCTGAGGGCCCTGGTAGGATCGCGAGGGGTGAACATTGAATGTTGAAAAGTTTCTAAGTCAACTTCTCGCGCTGTCACACTAGCAAGCATACGTGTCACTGTTGTGACCACTCAGGCTACGACCAACCACACTCTTCTCGTAAGTTGGTTGTTACTATCTGTTTTCTAGACTAACTCTTTAATTGTCTTTAGGTATTACAGTGCAACTGCACAGATAGGGAAGGTGAGTAAGATAATTAGTATTTAGATGCTGACCATGTGTTCCAGCCTGGGGTAATGCATAGGATACCACACCCCACCTCCAGCTGGACCCCGTTGCATCATCCGGGATGTAGCCACGCCAGCGCCATCACCACCGCCGCAACCGCCCAGCATTGTCACCACCGCCGCCACTGCGCTAGCACCATCAACGTGACCGCTGCTTGCCAGCAGCGTCACCACGGCCGCTGCCATGCCAGTGCAGTCAATGTGACCGCCGCCATGCCAGCAGCGCCACCATGCCTGCCGCCGCCATCGCCGCCATTGCCGCTGCCGCTGCCATGCCAGCAGTGTCACCGCACCCGCTCCATCGCTGCCGCCACCGTGCCAGTTGTGTCACCACAACCGCCAT
Source organism: Lactarius sp. MG50 (assembly GCA_003314065.1). NCBI lineage: Eukaryota > Fungi > Basidiomycota > Agaricomycetes > Russulales > Russulaceae > Lactarius > Lactarius sp. MG50. The sequence continues at coordinate 1,527 of QLOZ01000847.1, forward strand.
CGTACCGCGTCATACGGCCGCTGCCATGCCAGCACTGCCACCATGCCAGCAGCGTCACCACGACCACTGCTGCGCCAGTACCATCGCCGCTACTGCCGCCGTCCCAGCGTCATCAACGGCTGCTGCTGTGCTGGCAGCATCACCGCACCTGCACCCACACCTGCACCTGCCGCACCATCGCCACAGCTGCTGCACCAGCAGCGTCACCACGACTGCTGCCGTCCCAGCGTCATCACCAGTTGCTGCTGCACCGGCAGCGTCACCACACCCACACCCACCGCACCGTCGCCATGGCCGCTGCTGCACCAGCAGCGTCGCCGCGACCGCTGCCATCCCGGCGTTGTCACTGGCCACTGCTGCACCGGCAGCATCGCTGCACCAGCACCCGCCGCGCCGTCGTCGCTGCTGCTGCTGCACCAGCAGTGTCGCCACAACCGCTGTTGTCCTAGCATCGTCACCGGCTGCTGCTGCGCCTGCAGCGTCACCGCACCAGCACCCGCCACACTGTCGCTGCGGCCACTGCCGCACCAGCAGCGTCGCCGCGACCACTGTCGTCCCAGCGTCGTCACCGGCTGCTGCTGCGCCTGCAGTGTCGCTGCACTAGCACCCGCCGCACCATTGCCGCGGCCGCTGGTGCCACGTCACCGCGACCGCCGTCGTGCCGCGTCACACAGCCACTGCCACACTGGCACTGCCACCGTGCCAGCACCATTGCCGTGGCTGCTGCAGTGATGGCAATTGCAATGGTGGCAGTGGCAGCAGCAACAACAACAGTAGTGGCATGGGTATGTTTTTCTATTAGAACATACACTATAAAATCTGTGGGTTGCTTAATACTCTCACTGTACTTAATAGAAATACAGTTCTTAACTTACTTAGTTCCTTAGAATAATCTTAGTTTCTAAACTCCTCTTAACCATGAAATCTCTAAGTGCAAAATAAGATGTGACATTGTCTTAGTTGTCTTATTTGAGCTTAATTGAGGTTTAAGAACATTAAGACCCATTAAGGAAAATTGAGTTCCCCTGATGAATATGCTGACTCATACTACAGGACATCACTCTGCGCTGCATGCACTGGAGCCTTTTTAAAAGCACAATAGGCATTCCTGGTGTGCTCTTTGTTAGGCTCAAGTGTGGCCTAGTGCATGACGTGTGCGTCTGGTGGGTTCTTGGCTTGGTCTAGCCCAAACCTAGGCTTCTGGAGACTCTGGGAGGGCCTGGAACATGCAGGCGAAGAGAGGATTCACAAGAAAGAGGAGTGCTTCTTGGAGTGGAGATAAGGAGTTGAAGTCAACTATTATCTACAGTCCAAGAGGGACAGTTCTTCTTGGCACAGGTGAAAACAATCGTAGTTCGACTATTATCTCCTAAGCCAAGAGGGACAGTGAAGGCTAAAGCTCTCAAAAGAACCTGAGAGGGACTCTAGCTTCAGAATGGGTGGAACTAACTTGATTGCTCAAGAAGTCGAGTCTGGAGTCCATACAGCTGAGATGGCACACTATAAGTACTGGCTAGGGTCGAGGGTAAGTAAGGGCGCATCATAGATAAGTATGTGGTCACTGGTAAGGGTACAGGGTAGGTAGGAGGAGGCGTGTCATAGTACCAGGGCATAGGGCCAAGGTGCATCATGGGTAGGTGGTAAGTAAGCAGCTGAGGGAGGCCTAGAGGTGGTGGGCTGAGGGTAAGGGTACAGGGTCAAGGTGTTACATGTAGCCATGCATATCGTCTTAGTCTCACACAGGCGTGTAAGGCCTTCAGACTCAAGAAGGTTTGATGTCAGGGAATTCACCTGAGGATCTGATGGTTCACAAGAAAAGGGATGGGAATTGAATGCTAGTATTGGCACAGAAGAACTAGCTTGGAGTCTCATATCTTAGCCACATCGGCCTTTTATAAGTAATCGTACATGTGAGACTCAACTGCCCAATATAGTACACGTCATGAGTCACTGACCCTCGCCTTATCGTACAGGGATGCGTAGGTGGGGAAAAGAATAGAAAAGAGTAAAGAATCGGTAACACTGCCCCGTTGCTAGGTCTGAAGACGTCTCAGCTTCACTCGCCGTTGTAGATGCTGTAGTCCATGTTTTCCTCGTCGCGGAATTCCACCTCTGGCTCAATGCGCTCATGGAGGGGGCGATTCTCGGCGTTGGGTACTGGACGTGGTGTGTAGGGGTCACCTGCGAACTGGAGGTGGCAGAAGAGGGCATAATGCGCTTCTTCTTCCTTTTCGGAGTCACCAGGTTGTCGCAGTGTCTGTTCCTCCAGGTTGTTGTACAGGCTCCGGTAGACGTTGCCCTGGACTAAATGATTACAACAATCGTTAAACTCCTGGTCCTGTCCACTGAGCATGTTGCGGAGGAGGAGGGCTTTGCGTTGGGCTTTGGCAACTTCCCGGTCGGTGTCCACTAGCTCGCTCTTCGTCCTGGCACGTTCCAACCCCATAGCGCGGTAACGGTGTACTTCGGCCTGGAGGAAGGGGTCTCTGGTCTGTGCGGCGGCGAGGGTGACAAGGTGGGAGAAAAGCTCGTTATGCTCGAGGAGCTTCTCTCGGCCAGGTGTGAGCGGGGAGTGGTAACCCGGCATGGGTCTAGCCCTAAGTGGGAGTAGGTAGGCCGGATGCCCTTTGCCAGCTGTCAGATATGCATGAGGGGAGACGCCATCATAGTCGAAGCGAACGAATTGCGCTTTCGCCTTCTTGCCCCAAATGTCTCGGATAGGTACTTTAATGCAGTGTACGCTGTCCGATTGGTTCTTCTTGTAGGGGGGGCCTGGGTGAGCGTAAAGGGTACCGACGCAGTTGATCATCTCTTCGCAGCCCGCGTTGAGCATCATGGGGGGTGTAGGAGAGTGAAAGCGTGCGAGGAGAGGTGGAGGAGTGGGGCTAACAGGTCTAGACTGCACATGGTAGGAAGGGGAGCATGACAGCTCCTGGCGAGATAAGATGGGTGAAGAGATGGAGGGCGTGGGCGTGGGCTCAGGTGTAGGAGTAGGGGATTTAGAATGAGGGTCAACATGAAATGAGTATTTAAATCCCCCATAACGTTTCTTGGGGTCGTCTATTGTAGGTTTATAAGAAATAATGTCGTCGTCAGGGTCAGCGTGGTACGTATCTAGTGGTTCTGCTGCAGTACGATGGAGGTACGCGAATTTCTTCACGGTGATGTTGACCGCTGGCTCCAGTGGGTTCTCGTTGATAAGTTGCTGGAGTCGACTGGCAAGGCGCATTGGGTAGACCCAGGTGGCGTCGCAGTGGTGAGCGGCTACTAGGTTGGCTTGGGAAAAGAACTCTTTGAGGCGCTGCATGTGATATTGGGTGGTGTCGTCGTACTCTTTCCAGTGGATGTGGTCAGTGGTGCTGAGAATCTGGGTGAGTTTGGCTGCCATTTTGTAAGAGTCGCGCAGATCTTCGATGTGTGTGAGGGATATGGACTGGGACCATCGAGCCTTGAGAAGTTCCTCTCGCAGCGTGGCATTGTCCGGCCGTTCGTCTGTTGCTTCTATGATGAGTTCTGGTGGGGTACTGGTGTTTGACGGGGGTGGCGTGTAAGACATATCGTATTGGTGGTATTGAGTGAGGCTGTAGGGATGTCCAAAGGGGATGCGTGTGCAGAGGAGGGCGAATGAAGTGTGTGTGTCGGTCATAGTGGTGAGGAATTTTCCCCCCTTCTTAAGGGCGACATCTTGGCGCTGCTCGTTTGTTTGGCTTTGGGGCTGTTGGATTTTGTTTGTGGAAATCGGCGACAAGATCTGGGGTGTGCAGGTCGTGATGTGATACCCAGGAGTCTTCTGATGACGGGAATCCCTTCCATCTTACCCGATATTGCAACTCCTGATTACGACTGTGGGTTCGCGATTGCGTGATGCGTTTGACCTCCCATTCTGGTTCGCCTTCTATGAGATCTGGGGGTGGCCTCGTGTAATTGTGACTGTGGGCTGCCGTTTCCCAGAAGGGCGTGAGAAGGTCAACGTGGAAGACAGGGTGGATTCTCATGGAAGGTGGAAGGCGGAGTCTGTAAGTGACGGGGGATAGTTTTTGGGCGACCTGGAACGGTCCATATCGTCTGGGCGCAAACTTAGTTGTCGCATGATGGGTCTTGAGATTGCGCCCTTCTAACCAGACTTGATCTCCTTCCTCAAACACGATCAGGATAGTGGCGTCAGTGGCGCTTTCGAACGCTCTGGTAGCACAGTCTCGAGCGGTCTTGAGCTGCTCCAGGCATTCTTCGACTTGTGGGACGTCTGATTTGTCCCACGATGAGGGGAGGTGACGTGACGTGCCAAAGAGGAGTTTATGGGCGGTCTGGCCCGTGCGATCGTGTGGCCAGGAATTATGGACATATTCAGCAAGTGTGAGGTATTGCACCCAATCATTGGGGTCATCCGCGACCCACAACTTTAGGTATTGCTCTACCCATTGATTCACTCGTTTGCTTTGTCCATCTGTGCATGGGTGGAAGGCAGTGCTGACATTTTGTTGTATGTGAAGCAGTCGGCAGAGTTCCGTGGTGAAATGTGATACAAATCTTGGGTCTCTGTCCGAGATGATCTTCTGCGGTATTCCGAACCAGGGGACTAGGTGTCGGAAGTAGAGGTTCGCTACGCCCTCTCCCGTGATGGTCGTGGTGCAGGGTATGAATTTCGCTGCCTTTGAGCAGCCTTGGTCGACGATCGTGAGAATGGCGTTGAAGCCATGCGACTCTGGTAGGTCCGTAATTAGATCCATTGAGACAGATTGGAACGGTCCTTGGTGCGGTTCCACGGGCATGAGTTGGAGTGGCGCTTTTTGGTGATGTGTGTGTGGTTTGGTCTCCTGACAAATGGTGCATCCTCGTATGTATTCTGCCGCGAACTCCTTCCAATCGTTGCCTTCATACGCCTGGCTTAATAAGAACTGGGTGTTCGTAATACCGGGGTGTCCGGCTAGTGGGTGGTCATGATACCATTGGAGTACTTGTCGCCTTTCTTCCAGGTCAATCGGGAATGTTAACTTTGCGAATCGACACTCTGGCAGCAGGACAACTCCTTTGTTATCCTCCTTCCCCTGGTCGACACCTGGGGGTCGGGACAAGAAGTCGGCCAGAATGTGTCGTTTTCCTGGTACATGGACGATCTTGAAGTCGTAATCGGCGAGTTTCTGCATCCACCTAGACTGCCGTCGATTGAGGTCTTGCGATTGTCTAAAGTAGACGAGGTTATGGTGTTCTGTGTGTACGATGGTTTGATGTGGGCTCCCGGCTAAGTATTGTCTCCACATAGCTAGAGCCTCTACTACCGCAAAGAGTTCTTTGTTGTAGATATCCCAATTTCTCTGGGTGGCATCCAAGGTCTTTGAGAGGAAGGCTACGGGATGTAACCTTCCCTGTTCATCTCTTTGCTGGAGTGTGGCGCCGATCGCATAGCTGGACGCATTGGTGTCCACCACGAATGGTTGGTCGAATTGGGGGTGTCTGAGTACTGGTGCAGTGGTCACTGCTTGGATGAGGGTGTTGAAGGCCATCTGATGGGTTTCTGTCCATTTGAATTGTCCCCCTCGGGCGCAATGCGTGACGAGTTCGTTAAGTGGGGCAGCAAGTGTGCTGAATCCCTTAATGTACATACGGTAGAAGTTCAGGAACCCTATGAACGCTCGCAGTTCATGTAGTGTCTTGGGTCGTCTCCATGCCCGGATCCCGGCGACTTTGACCGGGTCCATGGCAATTGCATCCTGGGTGATTACCACCCCTAGGTATTCCACTTCTCGCACTTCAAAGGTGCACTTCTGAGGTTTCAAGAACAGGTCATTGTCTGCCAGTACTTGTAATACATCGTTGACTACTCGTCGGTGGAGGGTGAGGTCGTCGGGGGTGTGTATGAGGATGTCGTCCATGTAGACCATAACATATCCTTCATCAACCAGGTCACGGAATATGTGGTTCATCATGGCTTGGAAGGTTGCTGGGGCATTTGTTAAGCCGAAGAACATGACCATCGGCTCGAATAGCCCTCTGTTCATTTTAAATGCAGCTTTCCATTGGTCCCCTTCGCATATTCATATGTTGTTGTACCCCCATCGGATATCAAGCTTGGTGAATAGGGCCGATCTCCCTCCGTGAACGCGTGTGAGTCGGTCCATGAGCTCGCGGATAAGGGGCAATGGGGCGGTGTCCCGTACGGTCCATTGGTTTAGCTTTCGGTAGTCTTGGATGGGGCATGGCGTCCCATCCTTCTTCAGGATAAAGAAGAATGGGGACACATACTTGGACTGGGATCTCCTAATCCTCCCTAGTCGGGTGTTGGTTTTAATGAACTCCCCCTGTGCTTCGTCTTCTTTCGGGGTCAAGGGGTAGATTTTGCAGTCCATGGTTTCTGGTGCTCCCTCTTTCAGCTCAATCGCGTGGTCCCAGACTCGGGAATCTGGGAACCGTTCTGATTCTTCGTCGCTGAAAAGGCAGGCATGGTGATGGTAAACCTTTGGGATGATCTGGTCCCAGGTTTGCTTCTTGTCTTCGTGAGCTTCTTGGGCAAGTTGTTGTGCTGTGGTATTTTTCGCAAGTCTGAGGATCACCCTCTCATCGCTCCTAGGGAACGGTTGGTTTCGGACAGTGACTCCTCTCATTCCCACAATGTTTACTTTGGTGGTTGGGGTTGCTGACGCAGCCCCGATGGTTCTGAGGGTCACGCTTGTTGGCAGAGTGGCCTCCTTCCAATTTGGTGACGGGTTCGCTGCCACGAACCATGGGTAACCTAGGACGACGTGGTTGCCATCCATGTTGGCGATATAGAACCGAAGGATGTGTGGTTCTTCCCCGGTTACGACTTCCAGGTCTGTGTAGTGTGTGATGTTCCCTCCGGAGTTCGGGGAGCCATCCGTGTTGCGGAGGAGTTTTGGGACGTGGAGTAATTTGGTGCCAAGTTTGTGTTTCTGCACAAACTTGTTACTAACAAAGCATTCGGTGGCTCCACAGTCCAGGAATGCGAGTAGGTCGGCCTTAGTCAACGCGGTGTGAAAGGTAATGGCGATTCACATAGAATTGATACGGGGTAAAAATACATTGCGTTGAAACATGGCTCAAGCAAAGGCCGTCTTGCTCAAGCTTGACCAAAACCCTCCTCCTCGCACATCTCTCCCCATTGTTTAGCCATCTCCTGATGTTCCTCTGCCGTCAATCCTTTCATATACTGGAGTACCGTGGAGGGAGAGAGGAGCGTCGTCTGCTCGCTCTCTTGGGTTGTTTCAGTCACTTGCGCTTGCGCTCCTCTCGCGTTCGTAGTGAAGGTTGGTTGGTAATTCGTCTTCTTTTTCTCTGGGCAGTTCCTCGACAAGTGCCCCTGCGCTTGGCAGAAATAGCACCGGCCTTCACGTCGGCAGCGCTCTTTGTCCGCCTCCGTGGTGGCCTTCCTGGCGCTATCCACTTGCATGGCATTGGGGTCAGGTTGTCGGTTTTCCCGCCTAGTGCTGAACTGTCCTCTAGTGTTTCAATTCTGGTAGGGGATTGGGAAAGGTCTGTTGGCCTTCTTCTGGGCCCAGAAGGCTTGACGGTGTGGTTTGAGTGCCATAAGGATTGCCGTCTGCTTGTGCGAGGCGGCCTTCCAGTCAATCCAGTTAACTGGTTGGTCGTGGTTCATGCAGTTCTCGAGGACTTTGACATTCAGTCCCCTCTTGAACTTTTTGAGTACTGCTGGGTTGTCCTCATGGTAATTGGCCTTTCGGGCCCATTTGGCGAATTGGGTGATGTAGGGGTCGATTTCCATCCCCTGCATCTTGAGTTTATCGAGTTCGGCTGCTGCACGATATTGTTGGTTGGTGTCTGTCCAGTCTTGGACAAAGGTTTGTTCGAATTGCTCCCACACGTTGGTGAGTGGGGGCATGGGCACTGGATTGCCCATGATCCAGTCCTCTTGGGATCGTTTCCACTCGTTAACTGCGGCCCCTTGGATATAAGTGAGGGCATGGGCGACTTTACGGTATGGGTCTGCGATGACTGGTGCCGCTGCGTTGAGGTACTGGTACAATTTGAGGGCATGCATAAACTCGTTGGCTTTCAATCTGTCACCAGTGAAGATCGGTGGTTCTTTGCCTTCAAGTCTGCCATTAGTGTTTTAAAGTCCGGTCCGGTCCGGTTTTCGGGCCTGATTGCCATTGAACTGGAACCGGAACCGGTCAGGTGCAACTTGAAATTTCACCAAAACCGGACCGAACTGACTGTGACCGGTCGACATCGGTTCGGTCTAGGCCTCATAACCAGTCGATACCAGTCTAAACTGGGACCAGTCAGTGACCTGTTCAGATCAGTTTCATGTGTGGTTCAGACCGGTTTTCATCATGCATATATGATATGTACACACACAATCTTCAAGACTCTCATTCATTATCAATACTTTGCTAAGTGTACATATATGTAATTTAATTTAACATCCTGCCCTGCTGCTGCCGCTGCCCCCGCCGCCACTGCCGCTGCCCTCGCCGCCGCCCCAGCAGCGGTCGGTGTTGCTGTCCCCGCCGCGGTCGCCGTTGCTGCCCTTGCCGCGGTCGCTGCTGCCGCCGCCGCCGCCGCCACTCTCGCCGCTCCAGGTGTTGCGCCCGCTGCTGCTGCCGCCGTTATCGGGGCCGTTGCCGCCGCCGTTGCTACTGAAGATGGTGGTGGTGGTGACGACGCGGTGGCTGGTGGTGACAATGCGGCGACGGAGGCGGTGACATGGTGGCTGTCTCAAGCCGAAGAAAAGCGGAACCACCCCCAGCTCGCGTTGCGAGAGAGGGGGTGGTAACGGTGGTGGCGACGCCGCGACGTTGCGGCTGTCTCGGGCAAAGTAAAAATGTAATCACCCCCACCTCGCGTTTGCGAGCGAGAGGGGGTGGCACAGCGATGTGGCGGCGAAACGGAGCAAAGCCAGCCCCAGCCCGCATTTGCAAGCGAGAAGGGGTGGCGGCCATGTACCTATGAGTGATGAGAGTTGTTAGCCAGTGTGACGAGAGAAAAAGAAAAAAAACAGAGGGATGGTTGTGCCTCTGCTGTCGCTGGTGCCGCCGCCGTGTTGCTGTCGCTGGTGTCGCCGCCGCTGGTGCCGCTGGTGCCGGTGCCGCCGCTGTTGCTCGTCAGAGAGGGAAACACCCCATGCTCGCATTTGCGAGTGAGAGGGGTGTTGGCGACGTCACGGCGACGTGGCGGTGGTGGCGGCAGCGCGTCGTTGATGGGTGTAGCGTACCTAGGTGGTTGTTAGTTAGTAAAAGTGATACAAACAAAAAAAAGAAAAAAGAAACCTTACAAAGAGAGTAGTGTCAAGTGTCGTGGGCGAAGGAGCAGAGGGAGCGGAGGGAGCGGAGAGGGTTCCCTAGTAGATGGCCGGTTCAAACCGGTTATGACCGGTTTTGGACGGTTCTTACTCTACAAGGAAATGGATAGAACCGCAGACCGGACAGTACCCCAAATCGGGAAAACCGTGACCGACGGTCCGGTTCTCACCGGTTAGAGTTCGGTCCGGTCCCCGGTTATTTCCCGGTCCTATGGACCGGACCTGTAAACACTATCTGCCATTGCCACTGGCGGGAGGTTGACCTGCCACTGCTGGTGGTTGACCACCTGGTGCTGGCGCTCCTCCACCGCCGCCTCCTCCTGCTGGTGGGGGGCCACCACCACTGCCACTGCCACCGCCACTGCCACCGCCACTGCCGCTGCCGCCACCGCCACCACCACCGCCAGGTGGGGGGCCAGTCTTGGTGAACGTGGATTGGACGGTCGATTGGGTGGGAGTGATGAGAGTCGTGGACATTCTAATGATGGGGGGTACGAGATCGTCATCGTCTGTGTCGTGGGTAGAGGGTGGTTGAGTCGTTTCGGTATCTGGTTCCTGGAGTTGTGTCGTCTGTTGGGCGGCTTCTTCGAGTTCTGCAATAATCGGTTGTAGGACTTGTTGGGTCAATTGCTGACCGATAAAGGGGTCGAGGTGTGGGTTTAGTCCTGCTTCACTGGGTGGGAAGCCGACTGCTTTGCCTCCTTCGTACTCGTGGGTCTGGGGGTTCCAATCTTTTTCGAATGTGTAAAAGGTGTCGTTGGTGTATACTAAGGGATAGACTTCTCCGTTGTAGAGGGTGTAATACCCGTTCCAGCGAGCGAAGATGTTCCCTTTGAGGTTGGTGCCCTTCTTGATGAAGATGACAACTCATTTGTTCGTGAAGTGAGTGGTTGGGATTCTATTCTTTGGGATGGACCCCTGGGGGTTTACGAGGGCATCGAATGGGGGTAGTTGGTGGGGTAGGAGTTCTACAAATGTCAGGTCGAGTCATTGTCCGCTGACGGGATCTTGGGCGCTGCTACTGGCTTCCAGTTTGTTGTGAATGTATCCTTGTGTTGATTTGGTGTATAATGAGGGATAAGGCTATTCTTCTTTCGTGTAGCAGATAATACTGATGGGCAAGGAATTTGTGTTTGATGTTAATCGCTTGGACACACGTGCGATGGCACGTTTCCTGATGTACTCTCAATCTAGCGTTCAGGTAGACTTCTACGTTGTCAAGGTGATCTTGCTCCTCGAGTTTGTTGAGGAGTTCTTCGTGGTCGGGGGTCAAAGTCGCCAGTTCGACGTCGTGGAAGCTAGTTCTTATGTTATGCGTAGCCACGCGTATCGTCTTAGTCTCGCACAGGCGTGTAAGGCCTTCGGACTCAAGAAGGTTTGATGTCAGGGAATTCACCTGAGGATCTGGTGGTTCACAAGAAAAGGGATGGGAATTGAATGCTAGTATTGGCACAGAAGAACTAGCTTGGAGTCTTGTATCTTAGCCACATCGGCCTTTTATAAGTAATCGTACATGTGAGACTCAACTGCCCAATATAGTACATGTCATGAGTCACTGACCCTCGCCTTATCGTACAGGGATGCGTAGGTGGGGAAAAGAATAGAAAAGAGTAAAGAATCGGTAACACAAGGTAAGGGTACAGGGTGAAAGAAAATAGTACAGTAAGCGGTTCAGATCGTAACACTCTTGACATTCAGCACCAGTCTAGTACTAATATGTTGCAGTGTTAACCCGGGCTAATTTATGGCACCTCTGAGCCTTTGTGGGAGCACAATGTGTTATGATTTCACCCACTATGCTTACCTATTTACCCATTCCTTTTCGCCTCTTGTCTCTTGCCTCCTGACCGCTTCGAACCCTCGACTCGCTTATGCTACAGACTCATGTGATTAGACTCAGTATCCCATTCTTGCGACTCATCATCTATATAAGGATGCCTAGAGTAGCTTGTATCCCCTAGGCTTGTTCTCTTTATACCAATACTGAGCTCCGCTCTGGCCCTTGGTGGCTAACTGGCTTCCCCTCTCATCTTGTGAACCCTTGGATCCTCAGGCTGATTGCCTGACTTTGACCCTCCCCTGTGGACCCTTATCATTGGGTCGCACACCTAAGGGGACCGCCACTATACTTGGTCTCAAGCCCAAGACTTGCAGCATCTGAGTCAAGACTTGACTCAGCAACAGACTGATACAATACACCCAGTGCTCAGGCGTAACACAATGAGCCATGTGTGTAAGTTGTCTTTTGGGGTTCAAGAACATTTCCCAGCTCATTTCTCCCAACCTATTGCTTCTCATGATCAGAACTCTCACCTTGGGCAATTATTGGCAATGGCCACACACCACTGCATGCTTCTTGATGTTCATGTGAGTGCTTGCACTTCTATGGTGTGAATAGCTAAATCCCTATCTCCGTCAATCAGACCAAGTGTGGAATGGTCACAGGCTTATCCAAGTCTCTGGCCACACGCTTTTTTGTTACGATCTGGACTGCCTACTGTACCATTTTTCCCTTCGCCCTGTACCATTACTCTGACCCTGTACCCTGACCCTCAGCCCACTGCCTCTAGGCCTCTTCTTTTTGCTTACTGACCACCGATCCATGATGCACCTTGGCCCTATGCCCTGGTACTGTGACGCGTCCTCCCCTACTTACCCTGTACCCTTACCAATGACCACATACTTATGCATGATGCACTCCTTACCTACCCTTGACCCTAGCTAGTACTTATAGTGCGTCGCCTTAGCTGTATGAGACTCAGACTCGACTTCTTGAGCAATCAAGCTAGTTCCACCCATCCTGAAGCTAGAGTCCCTCTCAGGTTCTTCTGAGAGCTTTAGCCTTCACTGTCCCTCTTGGCTTAGGAGATAATAGTTGAACTCCGATTATCTTCACCTGTGCCAAGAAGAACTGTCCTCCTCGCACTCGTGCTTTGCCAGCACTCGTGCACTTGTGAACCCTCTCTTCGCCTGTGCATTCCAGGCCCTCCCAGAGTCTCCAGAAGCCTAGGCTTGGGCTAGACCAAGCCAAAGAACTCACCAGACGCACACGTCGTGCACTAGGCCATGCTTGAGCCTAACATTTTTGGTGTTGGGTTATTTTGACAACTGTCTTGAGCAGAACCAGAATTCAGAATGCGACTTCCCTCTCATCTCTGCAGCACTGTCACTTACCAACCCCCTCTGTCCCCTCAAATGTGATATCTCCTTTGCTCCCACTCGCCCACCCCCTCCATCACCCCAAATGCAAGTGGAGAGCATGATTTTGTTATCTGCCACCTGCAGACACCCTCTATTGCCCCCTTTGCTGTCATGTGTCATCTTTCTCATACAATATCTACACTTATAGGGTACAATTATTAGTTTTTAATGAATGTATTTTATTCCATATACCATATACCATACAGACCATAATACAGCCATACCATACACTGTACCATACTGTTGCAGATTTTGCATTACAGTACTACAGTTCAAGGCGCAACTTTCCAGCCTCTCTAGTGTTTAAAAGTCCGGTCCGGTCCGGTTTTTGACCTTCCAAATGGGGCAACCGGACCGC
>QLOZ01000861.1:0-47206 GCA_003314065.1 Lactarius sp. MG50
CACAGCTCTTCTACTGTGATCGATAATTTCTTCTGGAGGACTGCATTCTGGCCCCTCTGGGTGGAGGGGTTGGTCCAAGGTAAGTCGCCACATGCTGAACAAATGATGGTATAGGCAAGCGACTCTAGGTCGTCGCGACGCGATTGGGCATGTCCTTGCTGGCCATTGATGGATGTGAACAGAAGGGTACCGACGACCGAGTGATCCATGGAGTATGGTATGTGTAAATAAGTTGTGGGATTGCGGAATAGCTGCGCCAAGCCAAAGTCAATGAGGATGACGGTCAGGTTATCAACTCGAATCATGAAATTTCCTGGCTTGATGTCACAATGGATGTAGTGTCGAGTATGTAGCAACTCGACTGCTGAGAGCTGTGGAAAGAACTCAGTAAGATCCCTGTATGTACATAATGATGTACATAATGAACGCACCATTTGGGAAGCAAAAAAGAATGTCTTCCTGTGGTCGAACTGTTGTGCGTTGATCAAATCACCAAGCGAGGTTCCAAGATGTTCCAGAATGATAACTTCATAAGGGCCTTCTTTTCCATACCAGCGAACTGAAGAGATGCCTATGCTGCCAGCAGTTTTCTGATACACGTGGTATTCATGACTGAGCCTCGAATGCAAATGGTCTGCACACCCTATCTTCAGAGCAACTTCAGCCCCCGTCCTGATATCTTTCCCTAGATAGACACTCCCTAGTGACATCAGCAAAAGGTGAAAAAAACTTAGTAGACTTGGTTACCTTATTTCTCTTAAAAGCCCACCAAGTAAGCTAAGTCACTTATTCTTCACTTAGTGAGTTCATCAATAAGAGCACCCAGCAAAGTAAGCATAGTAAGACATAGACAAGACAACCAAGCAGAGTAAGTATCCAAGTAAATGCACCAAGCCAAGGCAAGTCCATGGTGCTGTCAAGTGAAACAAGTCTGAAAAGAGCATCCAATAGAGTAAGCATAGCAAGACATAAGACAAGACCACCAAGCAAAGCAAAGCATCCAAGTACATATAACAAGTGTGCCAAGTAGTCCAAGTCAAGGGTGCTGTTAAGTGAACCAAGTCCAAATTGGCAAGCCAAGACATGTTGTGCATGTCACCCTCACTCCATCAAAAGCCCCTGCTCTCCAGACATCAAGCCATTGCTTGCTGCTGTGCAACAGGGGCTTGCTCAGGATGTGTGGGTGCACTCAACACCATGCCACCTCCTCCCACAGCTGGATTGCGGCTGCGGCCGTGCCGCGGCGATGGTGCGGGTGCGGGTGCGGTGACGCTGCCCGCATGGCAGTGGCCAGTGACGCTACTGGCACGGCGGCGGTTGCGGCGACGCTGCCAGCATGGCTAGTGTTTAAAGGTCCGGTCCATAGGACCGGAAAATAACCGGTACTGGACCGGACTTTGAACCGATGTGAACCGGACCACCGGTCACGGTTTGCCCAATTTGGGGTAGTTTCCGGTCCGCGGTTCACTCAATTTCTATGTATAGTATAAACCGGCCAAAACCGGTAATAACCAGTTTGAACCGGCAATGCCTGCCACGTCAACCACCACCACCACCACCTGGTCCTCAACGCCGACGCGGGCAGCGACAACGATGGCCGACGGGGCGACAACAGGCAAGAACGGCTCTAGAGGCGAATGCCTCTCGAGTCTACAGGTTTGTTTGACTTTTTTTTGATATCTCTGACATATTGTATCTCTAGGGATCACTACTTCTCGCCCTCCCGGGCCTCTGTTTCTCCTGTAACAACGGCAACAACAAGGGCTGGAGCGACAGCAGCGGCGGCGATGGGGCTGTGGTGGCGGCGATGGGGCTGCGGCGGCGGCGATGGGGCTGCGGCGACGGCGACGCAGCTGCATTGACAACTGCGACTCGGCTGCATCGACCAGCGACGCAGCCGCATCAACGAGGGCGACGCGGCAGCAACGACAGCGGCGACGCGGCTTCATCGATGGCAGCAACGGCGGCGACGCAGCTGCAATCGACCGCAGCAACGGCGGCAACGCAACAGCGACCGCATCGGCGGCAGTAGCAACCGCATCAGCGACGCAGCAGCAACCGCATCGGCGACGCAGCAGCGACCGCATCGGCGACACAGCAGCGACCGCATCGGCGACGCAGCAGCGACTGCATCGGCGATGCAGCAGCGACCGCATCGGCGACGCAGCAGTGACCGCATCAGCGACGCAGCAGCGACCGCATCGGCGACGCAGCAGTGACCGCAGCAGCGACGCAGCGGCACGGCTGCAGCGACCGCATCGACAGAGTTGACCACACCCGCAGCGACCACAGCGACGTGCCGGCAGCGATGGCATCGACCGCATCGACCGTAGCTATGCAACCGCAGCGACCCCAGCGGCACGGCACGACCGCATTGACTGCAATTATGCAGCCGCAGCGACCCCAGCGGCATGGCACGACGATGGCATTGACGACGCCACCGACCGCAACTACGCAGCTGCAGCGACCACAGCGACGTGGCTGCAGCGGCACGGCGGCAGCGACGCGGCTGCAGTGACGGCGGCGGCATGGTGGCTGCGACGCGGTGGCAGCGATAGTACCGAGTGCAGCTACGCAGCATGTCGACGAAGCGACAGCACACCCTTGTACTTCAACTTATTGTACAGTACTGTAATAATATAATATATTGTTTTTTTGAGTATCCCTGAAGTCAGCCCTTGTCCGTGTGAGTCTTGATATTGAACGCGTGAATGAAAACCGGTCTAAACCACACATGGAACTGATCTGAACAGGTCATTAACCGGTTCCAGTTTAGACTGAAATAGACCGGTTTTGACAATTAGACCGAACCGATATTGACTGGTCACAGTCAGTTCGGTCCGGTTTTCATTAAAATTTTATCCACCCCTGACCGGTTCCAGTTCCGGTTCAATGGCAATCAGGCCCGAAAACCGGACCGGACCGGACTTTAAAACACTAAGCATGGCAGCGGCCGCGGCGATGCTGCCAGCACGGCAGCAGCCACGGCGACGCTGCCAGCACGGCAGCGGCCGCGGCGACGCTGCCAGCACGGCGGAGGTCGCGGCGACGCTGCCAGCATGGCGGCGGTCGCGGCGACGCTGCCAGCACTGCGGCGCTGGCGTGGCAGCGGCCGTGGTGAGGTGGTACGGCGGCGGTCGCAGCAATGGCCACGGCGACGCTGCTAGCACGGTGGTGGCGTGGCAGTGGCCGTGGTGACGTGGTACGGCGGTGGTCTCGGTGATGCTGCTGGCGCGGCAATGGCCGCGGCGATGGCGCTTGCGTAGCAGCGGCGCCGGCACCGGCGTGGCAGCGGCAGCAGCAGTGGCGATGGCGGCGGCGTGGCAGCGGCCGTGGTGATGCAGCAGCGGCGATGGTCTGGATGCGGTGACACTGCTGGCACCGCGGCGGTCAGAGTGACTGGGCTGCACGGCAGCGGTGACAGTGCAGGCGCCGCAGTGGCCGTGGCACTGCTGGCACGGCAGCGGTGACGGTGCAGGTGCTGCAGTGGCCGTGGCGCTGCTGCTGGCATGGCAGCGGTCGTGGTGACAATGCCAGACGGCCGCGGCGGTGGTGATGGCGCTGGCACGGCCGGATCCCAAATGCGAGGTCGAGCTTGAGGTGTGAAGTGTAGTATCCTGTGCATTACCTGGAAACATAGTCAGCATCTAAATACTAATTACTTTACTCACCTTCCCTATCTGTGCGCTTGCACTAGTGATACCTAAAGACAAGCAAAGAGTTAGTCTACAAAGCAGATAGTAACAACCAACTTACGAAAAGAGTGCGGTTGGTGTAGTCATGTGACACGTATGATTGCGAGTGTGACAGCGCGAGAAGTTGACTTAGAACTTTTCAACGACTTGAACTTTTCAACATTCAACGTTCACCCTTCGTGATCCCACTAGGGCCCTCTCAGGGCTTTTTTTTTTTTTTCATTTGTATCATTCCTAACTGACAACCACCTCGCAGGTGCACGGCGCTCTGCCGCCACGTCGACAACCCCCCCTCGCTCGCACATGTGGGGTGGTTTCATATGAACGATGTTTCGCCGCTACATCACTACCCCCCCTCGCTCACAAGTCCGAGTTGGGGGGGGCTTCTTTCCTACGCCCCATCGCCACCACGTCACCGTCAGCACCCCCTTCGCTTGCGAACGCGGGCTGGGGGATTTTTTTCCTCTGACAGCGTTTCGCCACATCACCGCCACCACCGCACAAGCGCGAGCTGTGGCATGTCTTTTTTTTTTCTTTTTTTTTTCTTGTTTTGTCCATATCTTCCTTACTGATGTACTTTTTATTCTTATAGCTTTACCGCCTCCACCTCCAGCCCGTCGAGCCCGACCCCGTCGCATTCGGGATGTGGCCGCTGCCACGTCAGTAGCGTCACTGCACCCGCGCCTGCACCCGCACCCGGACCATCGGTGCTGCGTGCCAGCAGCATCACCACGGCCGCTGCCACGCCTGCACCGTCGCCGCTGCCATGCCAGCCCCGTCCCCGCGCCTGCGGCAGCCCTATGGCTGCGGCCACTACTGCACAAGCAGTGTCACCGCACCCGCACCTGCACCACCGCTGCAGCCGCTACCGTGCCTGCCACGGTGCCGCGCCACCACGGCCGCTGCCACGCCAGTGCCACCGCCGTGCCAGCAGCGCCACCGCGGCCGCTGCTGCGCCTGTCCCGCCGCCGCGACTGCCGCCGTACCTCGTCACCACAGCCGCTGCCACGCCAGCGTCGCCACCGTGCCAGCAGCACCACCGTGGCTGCTGCTGCGCCAGTCCCGCCACCGCCACCGCCACTGCCGCTGTACCGCGTCACCACGGCCGCTGTCACGCCAGCGTCGCCGCTGTGCCAGCAGCGCCACCGCGGCCACTGCTGCGTCAATCCCGCTGTCGCGACTGCCGTGGTGCCGCGTCACCATGACCGCCGTCACGCTAGCGTCACCGCGGCCGCTGGTGCGCCAGTCCGTCGCCGCGACTGCTGCCGTGCCGGCAGTGTCACTGGCCGCTGCCGCGCGAGCAGCGTCACCGGACCCGGACCATCACTGCACAGTGCTGTCACCTAGCAGGAGGTGGATTAATACACTTAACTACTTACTTAGGCTACTTAGGGACTACTTGTAACACTTAGTACATTTCATACTTGCCATGAATAGACACTTTGACACCTCTTGAATTGCTTGAACCACTTAATTCAACTTTTACAACTGCTTAGACTATGGCTTGAGACTGATTGAGACTGACTTATAATATTACTTAGATCTTTGCTTAGTTTAAGTCCAGTGCTTAGTTCAAGTCTGGAATAAGCTTGAAAATAAGCTGAGTAAGTTAATTTCAAGTCAAATTCATGGCGAGACTTGGCTTATACTAAGTAGTTTTGCTTAATGGACTTAGAGCTTAATGCTACTTAGAAATGTTGTCAAGTCATGATAAGCAACCTCAAGTGCCATCAAGTTGGTTTAAGTTTTTTTGAACTTTTGCTGATGCCCTAGAGAGCTCAGAAAAATGTGTCGAACTCAGGTCAGAGTTGGGCTCACCAGATCCACCAGAACCGAGCAGTTTTCCTACTCTGTACTGGCCACCGACACGCACGAAATCCAGTTGTAAGGGAAGAGATTGTTTCTCAGAGGTGTGTCGTGGATTTCGCATGGGCATTGCCACCATTGATATTGAGCGCAACCAGAGAGCGAAGGGCAAAGTACTGTATAGTAAGGCCACCGCAGTTGGCGTTGATACCTTAACTCCGATGATCCGATGTCATCACATAACTCCGACAGCAAAGACATATCATAGTGATACAGTAATACATGATCTAATTCTTGTCGTACATGCTAAAGTCGTTCAATATGACATCCAACGCGGCATCGGGATCGCCCATGAAGAGAGAGCCGAGATCGTGACTTGGCTCCAGCACCGCACTCATTGCCATTTCCGATGTTGCCCACCCCGCCATGAAGTTGAGGTGGTCTTTCTTGAGTGAAAATTTAAGTAGCTGAAGTGCCTCCATCAGCACCGGGCTGATCTGGTTTCGCTTCGCGGTGTCTGTCTCTTTTGCTGACGAGAACACGCGCTCACAAGGCACAGATGTTGCCTGGATCGGGAGGTAGTCCATGGCGATCGCAAATAGTGTCGGGAACTCAGCCTTATTGGCCTATGCAGGGAGTGAGTTGTAGCACTATACAATAATAAGAAACTGACCTCCCAGAACCACAGGATGTCGGTCTCCTCAGAAGACATCCCGCTCAAAACATACTTCTGGAATTCTCCTTCTACGGTATGCGCTTGCGGTGTGGTTTTCTTTTCGTATATGGAACATTCAACTTTGAACCGCGTTGGAGGAGGTCCACCTCTAGCGACTGGAGCGCGGTGGACAGGGAAATTGGATGATGTGGCTGCTGGCATCGATGGCTTCTGGCCACAGTACCGGCGCATCTGCTCCGGAGATGGCCAAGATAGGGAGATAATGATAGATCGATAGATTGTACTTACGAGATCCAAAATGATACGCTCCGATCTCTGGATATATTTGGCCTCCCATTCCATTTGGATCCATGAGAAGCGTATGGTGGGATTGAGAACTGTAGGTTTAAGTTGGCGGCAGAGCAGTGATATAATAAGAACTTACACATGCTAACGACATATGCGTCGGTATCGTCCATTCGAATATAGTATTTCTTGGCCCATCGTAGGGCGATATCCGTCCAGGGCCTGAGCACCCTGTGTTGCTCCCCGAGGTTTTCCAACTCAGTCATGAACATTTCGAAATACACTATAGCGCGCAATAAAACTGGCGTTGATTCAGAGGACATGGCCTGTTGAAACCTGTGAGGAATCTGCAATGGTGTTGAGCACATGTCCTAGGTCAAGTAGTGCTAACTCACCATCAAGACTGTTTCCAACCCTTCGAGGATCTCCCAGTCTAATTCTGAAAGTTTGTGCTGTGCAAAGTCAGCTAGTTCCATCTCAAAGTACGGATCGATGGCCTATGTAAAACAGTCAGTCGTTAAAGACTCCACTGTCCAGTCTGCGAGACGACTGACCGGTCGGAGTTGTTGCAGATGTTGCAGCATCAGATATACCGAATCCCACCTCGTCTTCACGTCTCTCAGAGGCTGTAGCTCTGGGACTTGGACTGTGTTGCGTTTACCATCGTCGTTCTTCGTGGTGAACCAATTGCGTTGGTTTCCATCTTTGATGAACGCGCGAAAACCTTCCCTGCGTTGGTCCGAAGACCATAAGAGACGAACAACCTGTCGAGCACGCCTGAGGGGGTCGTGTTTGATGCCCGCAGTCCACTCTTTGGGAGTTGAGTTGTCTTCGTCGTAAAAGTGTGCCAGTTCCGATTCATCAGATTCGTGATTTGGATCGATGTCGTCGTCACCCGATTCATCGTCGGAGTTGCCAGTCGAGAAGTCTGACTTTGAAGTAAGCGTCACAGATGCAATGATATGGGAGGAACAGATATTGATTATGTGTGCGTAACATCGGATACGTTGATTTAAATGATTGAATTTGACCACGATGGCTGTCTCGCGTTTCATAAGCAAGGACTGCAGCTCTCGCATCGCCACTGCATTATTCTCGGCGTTGTCGAGCGTGAAGTAGCCGATCTAAAGAAGAGTAAGAGTTTGGCACATGAGTGAATAGATATTGTGAGACATACCTTGAGTGTTATATCGGCTTGATCAAGGAGGTGTAGGATTGTCTTCGCTATGTTGACGCCTGAGTGGTTCTTCTTGAGGCGATGAAAGCCGATAAGCGCAGCTTTAAGCGCAAGGCGTCCATTCGACTCGTCGACGGAGATCCAGTGTGAAGTCAACACTAAGTAGGCAGCCATGTTCGCATTCGACCAAACGTCGGCAGTGAAACTGATCTGGCCAGAGGAGTGCTATTGATTGAAGTTAGTTAGTAGAGCGGGAAGACAAAATGCTCAAACTCACAGAAAGGTCAACTTTTAAGTCCTCGAATGACTTCTGCCAATAGTTGATGATAGTTTCCCTCATTTTATCGCGGCGAGGGATATCAACGTCGACAAGGGTCTCGCGGAGGACCATACATAATTGTCGAAATTCGGGGCATTCAATGACACGAATAGACTAAAGAGATGTAAGACAGTGTGAAAGAACAGAAGATCATTCAGACCTACCTGATCATCTGTGACGATGAAGTGAATAAGATGGTCCAAGAACGTCCTCGGAGAGAACGGTGGGATCTCCTGGTCGCGTACATTGCGAACATTCTTGTGGGCGGATGCATCGTTTGATTGCGTCGTTAGTTTGTACTTCCATTTATGTTCCACCACTGCTTGGTCGTACTCTTGAGGGTGTTGCTTGATTAGATGGTTTCGAAGATTCATGCCCCCGGTGGTCAGCTGGTAAAAAAAGTTTGGCACTTTTTCGGGGATATTCTCCTTATCGGTGCCATGAACTTTGCTGTTAGATTGTTAGGAGATGGAGTTGCGATCAGAGAACTTGTGCTCACACGCATAGCACGCAGACTCTCTGCACCTTGTCCTTATCCTCCTCGGCATTAGGGAATTCAATTTTGGTGAAGAAGTGCTTAATGTCGTGGGCTGCCTTAGCGCTGGCTTGCTGAGAACCAGCACTCTGGGGAACTAGCTCAGGTGGGTCGTTTGAACCAGACTTGGGTGTGTCGGGTATATCGTCATCATCTTCCAAGTGTATATCCTGAAGATCGAATTCTTCGCTGCTGGTGATGATTGAGTCGAGTTGGGTAGTGGCGACCTAGTTTGGTTGGTAAGTCTAAAGGTGCACAGAGGGCTCTGGAACTCACCTTTCGATGCATTCGGCGTGGAGCAACAGGAAGGGCAGACCCAAGAGAACCAGATTTAGAAGCCTTGGAATTAGATCGCCTCAGGCTACCCACAGCCTCAGGCGCAGCTATCAACAGCAGTTGGGGTAGTTTTGTCTTACTGGTTGAGCCTCGAGCCATGAGCAGGGAGAGAGATAACGGGGGATTCGGCCCTTTCGGGGAGTAGTGCGCTGCGTGTAGTTCGAGATAGATTACGGCCAGCCTCGGCCCTCGGCCATGATGTTGGGCGCATGCATGCCCATTACAGAATTACTGTATGTTCATCCCACAAATAATATAGACTGCGCTATTGAATTCAGTAGACAAGTGAAGAGAGATACAATACTGTACGTGGACAAGATGTAATGAAGGAGATTCCGATTGCTTTGCCGCCGGCAACGGATTAAACAACACGCCTCTCCCTTCAGCTATGTTCCTCGATCTCTTATAACCGGATCGCATGGCGGCCTCCACTTCGTAGTCTTCTATCTTATTGTCTAATAGGGCCATTGTTGCCACTGTACGGGTTGGAACCAAATTATTTATTCTACTATGACTACGGTTCATCTACACCGCGCTATCATATTGTACATGAATGTATAGTACAGTACCTGTACTATTCGATAGGGAATCAAAGAGAAAAGAAAAAAAATACTGTTGTTGCTGTCGCCGGTGCTGCTGCTGCAGCTGTCACCACTGCCATTGCCACTGCCGCCACCATCGCTGCTGCTGCAGCTGTCGCCGCCGCTGCTGCAGCTGTTGCCGCCGCTGCTGCAGCTGTTGCCGCCGCTGCTGCAGCTGTTGCCGCCACTGCTGCAGCTGTTGCCGCCGCTGCTGCAGCTGTCACCGCCGCTGCTGCAGCTGTCACCGCCACTGCTGCAGCTGTCGCCGCTGCCGCTGCAGCTGTCGCCGTCGTCGTCGCTGCTGCTGCAGCTGTCGTCGCCGCCGCTGCAGCTGTCGTCGCCGCCGTTCCTGCTGCCGCAGCTGTCGCTGCCGCCGTTGCTGCTGCTGCAGCTGTCACTGCCGCCGTTGCTGCTGCTGCAGCTGTCGCCGTTGCCGTTGCTGTTGCTGCTGCTGTCGCCGCCGCCGCTGCTGCTGCTGTCACCGCCGCTGCTGCTGCTGTCGCCGCCGCTGCTGCTGCTGCTGTCGCCGCCACTGTTGCCGCTGCCACAGCCGTTGCCGCCGCCGTTGCTGCTGCCGCAGCTGTCGCCGTCGCTGCTGCTGGTGCTACCACCATTGCCACATTGAGGTTTGTGGGGGTATCCTGGGCTTGTTCATACCCCCACAACTATACCTGTAGACCAAAAAAAGTCAGTTTTTTATAGGGAATGTGTTACTTACCTTCCATGAGTGTGTTGGTGAGGAATGGGATACTGCGTGTGGCTTGCACACAAGTTGCGTCACGGTGTGACACAACAAGCCGGCTGAGCCGGCTGAGCTGGGCCGAGCTGGCACTTAGCCGGCTCAGTCCGAGCCAGCTAAAATGCCGGCTTGACCATATCCAGCTCAGCTAGGCTCGTGTCGCAGCCAGCTGCAGCTTCGGCTTTAGCCGGCAATTAGCCAGAGCTGCCGCAACACTAATCTGAGGTATTCTACTCTTCACTGCTCAAAGAGGCATTTCTGGGGTTTGAGGAAGAAGGAGTGTTCCTCCATGAGGTTGAGGAGTGCATGCACGATCTCTCTGTGCAGGGCATGGTCAAGGGGGGTGGTGATGAGGATGTCGTCCATGTATACGAAGATCATCCTGGGGTACTGGAGTTTCAGTGGTCGCAGTAGTCTGTCCATGACACGCTGGAAGGTGCTGGGGGCGTTGCATTGGCCGAAGAGCATGACGCGGGGCTCAAACAGCCCCTGTGGCATTTTGAAGGCGGCTTTCCACTGATCGCCCTCCCTGATGCATACATTGTGATACCCCCATCAGATATCAAACTTGGTGAATAGGGCACGTCCTTCTAGGTCTCTCATGAGGATGTTGATGTCTGGCAGGGGGTAAACGTCCCTAACGGTCCAGCTGTTAAGCATGCAGTAATCCTGGACAGGGCAAAGGGATCCATCCTTCTTCTTGATGAAGAAGAAGGGGGCAGCATAGGGTGACTTGGATAGGTGAATGTAGCCCTTTTCGAGGTGTTTCTTGATCCACGCATCGGCGGCGAGCATTTCTTTGGGGTTGAGCAGATAGACCTTACAGTCTAAGGTTGCAGGGGCATCTGGTTTCAACTTGATTGCGTGGTCATCTTCTCTGCTGGGCGGGAAGCGTTGCGCTTCCTTTTCTGAGAAGACTCTCCAGTGATGCGTGTACTCGCATGGCACATCGGTGGCTGTTGGGGTGACTTGTTCCTTATGGGCATGAATTGCCCATTCTTGAGCTATGTTAGCTTAGTTAATTTGGAGGACAAGGCTATCGCCTTCCTCCCATTCGGTCGCGTGTAGTGTGTGTCCGAGCATCTGCACATAGTGGAGCAGGGTCTTGGGCTGGTCAGAGGCCTTCCTACTGGTCGTGGCTAAGGTTATGGGTCCTCCGGTGATTGTTTTAGTGGCCCAGTCGATGGTTGGGTTGAAGGTGTGGAGCCAAGGGAAGCCCAGAATGGTTTGGTCTCGCCCTAGGTTGGTGAGGTAGAAGCACTGGACTTGTTCTTTCTTCCCTTGCTTGACGAGGAGGTCGCAGTACATGGTAATTCATCCACTGCGGTTTTCTGTCCCATCGATGTTGTACAGGAGGCGTGGTTGTGGTAGGAGGCAGGGGGTTAACTTGAGTCTCTGGGCAGCTTTTCGATCAATAAAGTTGTCAGTCACACCGCTGTCCACTAGCACACTCTCTTCAGCCTTCCCATGTATGTTTGAAAGTGTAAATTTGGCATTAACACTATTGCAATTCAAGACATACATGGTACGAATACATGAGGCTTGATTCCAGGCTGACAGGTCAAGCCACTTTAAAAATCCAAATCTTCCTCTATAATCTGATCAAACACATTATTACAGTTGACAGAGTTCATGGAGTGTAGCTGGGACATCATATCTGAGGGCGTGGCTTGGCTGACACTGTCTTCCAGGGCGATGGTTGGCAGTGCTTCAGACTCTGCCTCGGCGACTCTGGTCTTCATTGTTGGGTGGGGGCATCTTCACAGTTTCTCTGGGCAGCAGTCCACATGGTGGCCGACCTTCTTGCAGTAGTAGCACTTGTTTTCGGCAAAGAGCTGCTTCCTCTCTGCTTCTGTCAGCCGACCTCTGGTTTTAGCCGCATCGACATCCATAGGGACTGGAGTGCTGTTTCTATTAGGTCTGGCGATTGTCGTCATTGGGGTGTGTGGGCATGTCTGGACAAAGTTCCTGAAGGTGGGGGCAGGTCCTAATTCTGCGTCAATCTGGGCTTGTCTGAGGACCTCCTTGCATGCCGCGATCTTCCATTCGTCTAGGGTGGCGGGGATGGTATCTCTGTTGAGCACCTTCATGGCGACGCCTTGTCTCAGACCTTTCTTGAAGAGGTCTAGGGTTCCTCTGTCTGCTGGGGACCATCCTGCGCCTAAGACGTAGTGGTCGAAAGAGGCTATGAAACCGTCAATGTCGTTCCCTTGCATTTTTAGGTCCAGGAGTTTCTTATACGCATCCTGGGCCTTGGCCATGTCTGTGAACGCATTGGTGAAGGCAGTTTCAAACTCCGTCCATAGGGCCTTGTCGTTTCTGGCTATGGGGTTAACGTTTCTGGTGGTCTTTTCTGTGAGGGTGCGCTCCTGGGCATCGTTCCAATCATCGACGCAGGGTCCCTTGATAAAAGAGAGGGCGAGGGTGACTTGGTTGAACAGGATAGTGACGTTTTCTGATTGGCTGTTAAGGATTCTGTAGAGCTGGAACTCTCTGAGGAATTTGTCGCTTTTGCTTTGATCTCCTTCGAAGATCATGGGTTTGTTTCCTCCTTTGAGTTCTTGGCTTGCTTGGGGCGCTGGCGCTGGTGCTGCCATGACTGGGGCAGGTGGGACTGGTAGCTGGGGTAGCTGGAGTATTGGTGGTGGTGCTATTGGCTGAGCCACAGCATGGGCTATCTGGAGGAGCTGCGGGGTCTCCTGGTTTTCTTCTCGCAAGGGGTGCACTCCTTGAAGGGTAGTGACTTCTTGGAGTCCTGTGGCAAGGAACTCTTCTAGAGGTGAGATGGTGTGTGGGACTGGTGTCAGTTCGTCTCCTTCATCTGCGCTGTGGAAGGATGGCAAGGCTGTACTTGTGCTGGGCCGATTGACCTTGATTGGCTCTGGTGATTCTGGTCTGAAGGAGCTGTGGCCTAGGCCAGTCTTGTCAGCGTATTGCTTGTCTAGGATGGCGCTTCTGTGCATCCAATAAGTTCCATTCTCATAGACAAGAAAGTGCCAATCATTGTTGATGTACTCAATTGGTCGTTCTTGAATCCCCAATGCTGTTGGGACTCGGAGGTGGTAGCACCACCTGGTGTTTTCTCTGTTTCTGCACCAATAGGCGTCTCAGGTGATGTACTCGGGTAAGTCGCTGGCTTCTCTGGTGGTGACTTGTACTTGGTTATCTCAGCTGAGATCTAGTCTGATTTCTTCCAGGGCGTCTGCGCTCTAGGGGAAATCCTGTGGCCTCAAAGAAGGCAGTGGTGATGAAATCGAGTTCTTCTGTGATTTCCTGGAGCTGGGCGAGAAGGGCAGTGATAACCCTGTGCTGGTGGTTTGGTCCTTCACTACAGGTAGCAGGACAGTTGAGGGCGTGTAGTCTTGCGTCCTCCCAGGCTTGTGCGAGCTGTTGGCGCACCAAGGTGATGGCTTGGTCTAGGATGTCTGGGTCTATTTCTCTGGTGGTGGGGTAGCGAGGTCGTTCCAGGGTGGGAACCTAAGTTCTAGGAGTCGGTAGGCAGCTTCTAGTTGATCCACGTGTTCGTGCCACTCGATGTAGAGGTAGTTGTATACGGTTTGCTCGATCTCGAGTCCTAGATGACTTGTGTTCCTGGTTGCTCTGCAGGTGACTTGGCACACCCAGTTGTGTGCGGCAATGGCGGCGTCTAAGGACTGTGCCCAGTGGTCTAGGTTTGCCTTTTGCTGGTAAAGGACTTCTCGGCACTGGAGGTACTCAGTATAAAGGAGATGGCGATCATCCTCCAGGGTTTACTCAGAGTTGTGGTATGGGCAGTACTGGCTGGTGCAGAAGTACGAATGAAGGCTAGCGTGACGCTCCTGACGGGTTTCGTGCTTCTGGGCTCCTGGGATGAAGGTAATGGCGTCCAGCAAGGTGAGGACTCTGAATGTCCTGAGGTTTGGGGGCAACGGGTATTCTTCTTTTAGGCTAGGACGTTTGTGGTGGCGCACCATGCACAAATGGTAAGGGAAGCTTGACTTATGTTAAGGCTTGAGGGGCCTTCTGGCACGACTTGTGTGACTAAGCCTAAGAGACTAGACGAGGGGATCATGTGTGATGATGAGGAGCATGGGATCCAAGCGAGACACTTCCAGTGGTCTTGACAACGTGAAGAGATAAGCTGAGGTCTTCGGAGTATTGCAAAGTCACGAGATGCGTGTGACCCAAGGCAATATAAGCTAAGTCGTTACAGCCAACTTAGAGGGGCGTGGGAGTAAAGCTAGAGCGTCTGAGCAAGGTGAGGGTGATGATAAGGCAAGAGGCGACTTGAGATAGCAGAGCTCAAGGCACAGGACAGAGGGAAGGGGCAAGGTCAAGTCTCGATTGCGAAACTAAGTCAAGCTTAGGGCTTGACTCTGCGTAAGGTGGACTCCTTATATAGGAGTCCTACAGGGAGTCACATGTCACCTACTACCAAGTCATAACGAAGGTAGTAGAATGTCCAAGAATGTTCTGTGCTAAGTATAGTATCAAGATGAGTCAGGATGAGTCAGGGTCTAAGTATAGTAGCAGGTCAATCCACGGATCAACCAGCATGAGTCACAATGCCAAGACAATCAGTCAGCAGTCTGTAAGCACGTACAGTAATCAGGCTTATGAGTCACAGGCTAAGGGTAAGCATAATATTGTAAGCAGTCCAAGCCACAGCGGTAGGCGGGCCGGGACAGTCTGCAAGGGAGATTGTAACAACATGCTGCATCTCCGACAGAGAGCACTGTGCCTGACCCTGTAGTGTGGAAGAGGGAGAAATGGAAGTGTGATGCAATGTCATGTTATCTGCACAGGGTGTAGTCCATATCAGATGCTTGGCTCTGTGGTGCTGCTAGAGTGAATGAAGCAATCTGTGTAGCTTCGTGATTCTAATTTGATATGCAATCCACAATGAGTATCTGGATTCTGATGCCAATGGCGTCAGCAATGGAGACCATGCAATCCTAGTCCTAGGAAATTCACATTGCTCCTTCGCTTGGTGTGTATGTGTGTTGTGCGATCCTCTGGGTGGTGGCACAGCTTCTGGGTAGTTGGAACCTTGTGTTTGCCTTGCCTCTGGCATGTCGCAGCATATTACAGTTGCTTGGCACATCATCCTCAACATACCTGATCAATATTGCATTTAGCTCCTCTAGCTACAAATTGATTTTTTTTCCTGACTTGGTCCATAGACAGTCTGTCTATGTCCCCCATCCTCTATTATGCACATTCCTTCTCTCAGACCTCATTTTGGCCTTGATGAAAGCAGCAGTGACACTATAATCTCCGCTGTTGTTAAACTCTCTTCAAATTGCAGTGTGATTTCTACAACATACTCTGCTATGAGCAGTGATGCCTACAGATGGCACATGAGGGTCACCCAAAGACTTGTCCCAGTTATTGAGCATGAGCAACAGTGTTACACTTTGGACCCCTATATCACTAGTTTCTCTTCTTGCCTCTCAACCACCTCAAACCCCTGACTCCCTTATGATATGGACTCACGAGACCTGATTCAGCTTCTCGTTCTCGTGCTCCATTTTCTATAAGAGACCATCTAGAGTAGCTTGTATCCCCTAGGCTTGTTCTCTTTGTACCAATACTGAGCTACACTCTGGCCCTTAGGGCTACTCATATTCCCTTCTCAACTTGTGAACCCTCTGATCCTCAGGCCGATTGCCTGACTTCTGAACCCCTGGTTGGACCCTTGACAGCGGGTTGCATGACAAAGGGGACCGCAACTACACATAGTCTCTACTTCATAAAGACTCCCAGTGCCTGAGTCATCTTCAATGGCTCAGCAAATGATACCAACACTGATATGCTCAGAGCTCAAGTGTAACACTAGAACAAGCCTCCCAAAACCCCAAACAACAGAAGATACAGGGCTAACTTGAAAACCCTGGAAAACTGACACACCCTCGCACTGATCACCCGATCGCGAGAGATCCGACCGACAGAAAATCACGTGATCACTATCGATCAAAAGATACACATCGCCCGATCCTAGATCTAAGAGCGCTTATCAATCGCTCCACGACATCAATCGATAAAACCGAATTGGCGAAGGGATCACCCCCTGCCACGAAGACAACGACATGCAAGCCCCTGTGGCAATATTCCCACCAGGGTACAGACCCTTAGTACTGGGCCCACCAAACACACCCCAGAATGTTCCACCAGTACCCCAACCGCAAGATGACGATCTATGGTTGGAAGGCTGAGAACCACCCATCTTCAGTGGTGATCGCACCACAACTGACTCCTTCATTCACAAGTTGAAGCTTTACCAATTTGTGAATGCACTACACCTGATGATAACTAACCCCCACATGAAGATCACCCACACACTCACGTACGTGCAGGGCACAGCAGTAACAGAATGGAGACGAAGTGAAGAGGAGTGGCTCCTCTCCAACCCTGCACCAACCCTTACACATAATTTGTGGGATGACTTCAAAGCCCACCTAGTGCAAGACTGGTTTGACATCAATGAACCGCACCGGGCCGCAGCAGAACTCGACACACTTATGATGACTAAAGACGACATTGATGGGTACATTGCCTGCTTTGCCGAACTGACTCGCAAGGCCAGATGCCACCAAGATGATCCCACGGTCCTTGAAAAGTTTAAACAAGGACTAACCATGAGGCTACTCAACACCTGCATGCAGTACGACCAACCACAAATGTGGACAGCATGGAAAGATTCCAGCCGTTGAAGACAAGTGATCATCACCACCACAGCACCATACTGACAAGCACGGTGGGAGGCATGATGAAGCCCCTCACCATCAATTGAAACACCCTCACTAACAAAATCAACAACGCTGGAACCAACACCCCCAGCCTGAATGGCAGCATCATACTTCAGAACCAAGTCCTGCCGATTAAGAGCACCAGAAGCCAGCCCCACTAAACCAAAAGCCCTGAAACAATACCAAGTGCTCAAGTTCCTTAAGAAGCTCAGTGCCAAAGCCTATCACAAACTAGCAGCCCAGTTCATGCAAGAACATTGTAACAACCCCAGCGAGAACCAGATAGCCTTTGCACAGGCCATCTTCAACCACAATGTATTCTTGCCAAGAGCCAACTGTCTCAGAATCCCAATTACCTACCAAACCGCAGCCAAGGAAGCCAAACCAATTGCATTCCTCGACTCAGGCGCTACCAAGTGCTTCCTCAGCCGAGAGTTCATTGATAATCACCATTTGGGTGTATGAGCACTGCCAAAGCCATGAAAGATAGAGAATGCAGATGGCACGGAAAACAAAGGAGGAAGACTTCAGCATTACACCGATCTGGAGGTAATCATGGGCAACAGGACTCACATCCTCAGGTTCTTTGTTGCCCATATGGGAGGAGAACATGTGGTGCTAGGGTATCCCTGGTTCACCACCGCAAACCCACACCCAGACTGGAAGAACGCCCAATTCAACACCCCAATCACCCTCCGAATGATAGGGGCAGCACTCAAACGGCCTAGAGCACCTGTCGAAATTGCAGGTATGCGATACACTAGAATCGAAGCAGAGGAACCCCTCCTGGAGGAAGGGGATGAACTCTATGTATGTTTCACCAAGACCACAGTTGCACAACAACTGGCAGAACAAGCAGCCAACAAAATGGAATGATGATGGGATGAAATTGTCCCTCCACAGTACCATGCACATGCCAGAGTCTTCAGCAAAGAAGTGGCGCAGTGTTTCCCAGACTCACGACTCTGGGACCATGCAATTGAACTTAAACCCGATGCTCTGCAGACACTGGACTGTAAAGTTTACCCCCTCACACCATCTGAGGACATCGCTCTACAGAAATTCATCAATGAGAACCTCGCCAAAGGCTACATCCACACATCGAAGTCACCATATGCATTCCCCTTCTTCTTCATCAAGAAGAAGAACGGCAACCTTAGACTGGTTCAGGATTATCGCAAACTCAATACCTGGACCACACGTGACATGACACCACTTCCCCTCATTCGCAAACTGATGGACAGACTCACGCGTGTGAATGGGCAGCCAGCGGTGCTCTTCACGAAGCTTGATATCCGTTGGGGGTACAACAACATCCACATCAGAGATGGTGACCAATGGAAGGCAGCATTTAAGACCAATTGAGGGCTGTTCGAACCCATGGTCATGTTCTTTGGACTCATGAATGCTCCAGCTACTTTCCAGTCCATGATGAACCATCTCTTCCAGGAACTCATCAATGAGGGATACGTCACAGTTTACATGGATGACATCTTAATCCACACCCCACAAGACACTCACCTCCATCACTGTGTCATAAACGAGGTCCTATCAATTTTGGGACGCAACGACCTTTTCCTGAAACCCCAGAAGTGCCAGTTCAAATCTGACTCCATTGAATACCTAGGAGTCATCATCTCAGAAGGATCCATAGCCATGGATCCTGTGAAAGTCACAGGTATCAAGGCCTGGAAGCGACCAATGACCCTGAAGTGTTATGATCTCCCTCATGGACTGTCCTGGCCCGCCTACTGCTGTGGCTTGGACTGCTTACAATATTATGCTTACCCTTAGCCTGTGACTCATAAGCCTGATTACTGTACATGCTTACGGACTGCTGACTGATTGTCTTGGCATTGTGACTCATGCTGGTCAATCCGCAGATCGACCTGCTACTATACTTAGACCCTGACTCATCCTGACTCATCTTGATACTATACTTAGCACAGAACGTTCTTGGACATTCTACTACCTTCGTTATGACTCGGTAGTAGGTGACACGTGACTCCCTGTAGGACTCCTATATAAGGAGTCCACCTTATGCAGAGTCAAGCCCTAAGCTTGACTTAGTTTCACAATCGAGACTTGACCTTGCCCCTTCCCTCTGTCCCATGCCTTGAGCTCTGCTATCTCAAGTTGCCTCTTGCCTTGTCATCGTCCTTGCCTTGCTTGGACGCTCTAGCTTTACTCCCACGCCCCTCTAAGTCGGCTGTAACGACTTAGCTTATATTGCCTTGGGTCATGCGCATCTCATGACTTTGCAATACTCCGAAGACCTCAGCTTATCTCTTCACGTCATCGAGACCACTGGAAGTGTCTCGCTCAGATCCTGTGCTCCTCATTGTCGCACATGATCCCCTCATCTAGTCTTTTTGGCTTAGTTGCACAAGTCATGCCAGAAGGCCCCTCGAGCCTTAACATGAAGGAAGTATGGGCATTGCTTGGCTTCCTGAACTTCTACCACATGTACATCCATGGTTTCAGTACCATTGCCGCACCACTCAATGCCCTTGTGGCATGGTGTGTAAAAGGAGGGAAGTTCTACTGGGATAAAACCCATCAGGAAGCCTTTGACACCCTTATCAAGGCAGTAATCACTGCCCCAGTTCTCAGGCAACCCCAATTCGACAAACCATTTATCGTTGACACCGACGCCTCAGCATATGCCATCGGCGCGGTTCTACAGCAATGTGATGACAAAAACAAACTACACCCAGTGGCATTCCTCTCAGCAACCCTCGACGAAACACAAAGGAATTGGGATATCTATGACAAGGAATTATACGCGGTTGTTCAAGCACTTGAATACTGGCGACCATACCTCACAGGGTCCCACCACCAGACCCTAGTCCATACCGACCACCACAACCTTCAATACTTTAGAAAACCTCAGAACCTAAACCAACAACAAGCACACTGGCACCAAGAACTCGCAGACTATGACTTCAAGTTGGTGCATGTACCCAGAAAGAAACACATCCCCACTGACTTCTTGTCATGACCCTTCAGTGTAAACCAAGGGGATGATGACAATAAGGGAGTCACACTCCTCCCTGAAACCCACTTCGCCAAGCTAACATTCCCTGATGAACTGGAAGCAAGATGTGAGGTCCTGCGCCTCCATCACAACCACCCACTTGCTGGTCATCCTGGCATAGCAAACACTTAACACCTGCTCAAACAGCAATACAAAGGGGAAGGCATGAAGGAATTCGCCACAGAATACATATGTGGCTGCACCTCATGCCAAGAAAACAAACCTTGAACACACCACCAACATGTGCCCCTCCAACACATCCCAACCAACCCAATGCAGGGACCATTCCAGATGATCGCCATGGACTTAATCATGGACCTCCCCAAGTCGCATGGCTTTAACGCCGTCCTCACGGTAATTGACCAAGGCTGCTCCAAGGCAGCAAAGTTCCTCCCCTGCACTACAAACATCACTGGAGAAGGCATTGCAGCCCTCTACCTCCAACACCTCATCCCCTGGTTTGGGATACCCAGGAAGATCATTAGCGATCATGACCCCTGATTCATGTCCCAATTCACCATGGAGCTCTGCCAACTCCTCCACATTCAGCAAAACGTATCCACCGCATTCCATCCTCAAACAGACGGCACTAGTGAGCGTGCCAATCAATGGCTGGAGCAATACCTCTGCCTCTGGACCTCAAACAATCAGACCACATGGGCCCCTTATCTCCCACTTGCTAAATACGTCCACAACTCATGGCTGCACGACTGCTCTGGACAAACACCCCACCAACTGCTCTTCAGCACGAAACCCTTCATCCCGATGTCCACTGAAGAAGCTTGGGTACCAGAAGTTACTGAGTGTCTTCAGAAGATCTGGGAGGCATGTGAAGCAGCCATAAAGGCATTCCAGACTGTGACCAATTGTACAATACCAGTCAAATTCGAAGAAGGGGACCAGGTGTGGCTTGAAGGGTGCAACCTCAAGCTCCACTACCCCACAATGAAACTCACACCACACCAATATGGCCCATTCCCCATCACACAGAAACTATCCCCCATCACCTATTGTCTCTGCTTACCAACAACCATGCAGATCCACCCCACCTTCCATGTGGACCTGCTCACACGATACGTCGAAACAGACACTCATGGCCACAATTATGCCCAGCCAGATCCAGAAGTGATCGAGGGTGAACCTGAATGGGAAGTTGAATTGATATGCAAGGCAGACCTTTATGGCAGATGGAAGGAACTCCGCTTCCTCGTTCATTGGAGGGGATTTCCAGCCTCTGAAGATTCTTGGGTCTCAGCCCAGGATCTTCATGCCCCAGATCTCATTAACGACTTCTATCGACACGACCCTGACACACCATGAGCTATGCCACTAGGGCATGACACAGGTTTTTGCTGATTTGTTTTCCCACGGCCCCTGGAAGGTCAAGTTTTGGACAAAATTCTTAGTTGAGGAGTGAAACTGATAGAGAATTGATTGAGCTATATCTCCACCAAATCTCAACCAATTTGGATGATTATTGGTGTGTCAGGAAGCAAAACACTGTGGAAAATCGTGCAGTTTCTCAAGCCGTACGGTTTTTCACAATGTTTTGCTTCCTGACACACCAATAATCATCCAAATTGGTTGAGATTTGGTGGAGATATAGCTCAATCAATTCTCTATCAGTTTCACTCCTCAACTAAGAATTTCGTCCAAAACTTGACCCTCCAGGGACCGTGGGAAAAAATTTAAGCCAAAACCCGTGTCATGCCCTATATGCCACAGGCACTGAGGCGGCACCTGCCTTGAGAAGGGGGTAATTCCTCTATGCCCACTCCCATGCCGCCATCGATAACGACAGAACCTGCAAGATCATTAGCCCCTCAGCCCAACACAAGGCCAACATTGACAGTTACAAGAACCGGCAGACAAACATGACTCCCAGCAAGATACGCATCCCTCAAATTATTTCCCCCACACTTTCAGCAGTCACTAGCAAACCAACACTGACCCATAATCCCTTGGAACGCTTCATGAACTGGAATCCCCTTCCCATTCCCTATTCCTACTTCCACTACGACTATTCACCCACAGACAAGAAACGGATCACAAAACAGCCACTGAAAGAAGAATACCCTTGGCCACCCGCCATACACACATTCCACATCCTTGCCTCCCCACACACCATTCCATTCATCCCCAAACAAACGAAACACAAAACGCAACAGGAACGACACTTGAACCTCCATCCCTACTTCTACAAATCCAACTATTGCCCCCATCATCACCCCTACTAGATGCCAGCAGGCCCATTTGTGACGATCCTTGACGAACTCCTCAAAGAACAAACTGCACTCGACCAAAGATTCCTCACCCTCTTCCTACGCAGCCAAATCCATGGCCTCACCTGTCACCAACTCTGTACCAGATCCACAGCCACCT
The DNA here is from genome assembly GCA_003314065.1 of Lactarius sp. MG50. NCBI lineage: Eukaryota > Fungi > Basidiomycota > Agaricomycetes > Russulales > Russulaceae > Lactarius > Lactarius sp. MG50. The sequence goes on from QLOZ01000861.1 coordinate 22,297, forward strand.
ACCAACCAAATAGTGAACATCAATGACTGGCGGATGATTGGAATCAATGGAAACATGACTCAGAAGCCCTTGTACACCAAATACTTGACACCATTCGACATCAGGTCTACACCCCCTGACCCCATCAACCATGAAGAGGCCTCGATGCCCTCTCATTTCATTAGATACACGCCCCAATCAGCAGCAGTACAACATCACACCCTAGGCCCTCAATCAGAGGACACAAAGCTACCTCTATTCACCACTGCACCGCTACCACCACTACCCATTCCCGAACCACCGCCCGAATCCCTGACAGAAACTGAACAACATGCCCACCACATGCATCTATGTGACCTTGCACGACAGTGCAGAAGATATGCAGAATGGAAAGCCAAGCAACAGCCTCATCCACATACACAGACACCACCCACCCAACCTTCCATGATCCCTCTCATTGACCCCTACCTTGGGTGACCACTACAAAGAACTGATGTTCACTGGTCATGCAGTCAATTTGATGCCACCAACCATGCAGAGGAAAGGGGACAGTGTATTCTCAACCTTACTACCCTCACTATCATTCACCACACTGTCTGCCAAGACTCCTGCCAACCCGAGTGGAATCAGGAACACCTCATCCTGAAGTACCTCTGGGATTTCAAAGTCTGGGCTACCTCCCTCTACAATGATATTGCTGCCAACCCAGTGCTCTTAAGGGGCACAAATCCATTTGATTCTCACTAAGTACTATACGACTGACAAACACCCTAATTCCAATGTGACCCACATTCTTGTTTGACCTATCCCCGTTTGGACTGATTTCATTCTCTGACCCTGTATGATATAAAAAAGGACCCACCACTGACACACATCCCCATCTTAATCACTCATGGCCTCTTCAAGTTCCTCACCTTTGTCAACAACGCAATCATCTGCTTCCCGCATTACAGCCCAACCACGACAACGACGTTTCCCCACCCCACATTGCACTCGTCACCCTCATGAGCACCACCTTCATGCGACACTTGATGACACCCGCTGAGTGTCTGCATTTTTGAAGTGTATACATGTGTCACATTCAGTGGACTTGTATGCTTTATTTTCACTTTTTACTATGTTTACCACTTCGCACTTTGATGGGCAGTGGCATCCTCCTTCCTTGTTGACCACAGGGAAGCGGGACGCTACTAACCACTTGACTCTATGGACTGCCGGGCCCCTACGGCCCGTGACTCTGCTCTCGTGTCTTGTTACTGTACCATTACTTACCACTCAGTCTGACGGACTGCCTGGACCGGCACGCAGCCACTAGTGCTACATTTGCACGCCTCTGCGCATGCGCTGCCCAGACATCTTATTGGCTTACGCTCTTATGACTCACCTACTGTACTGTGACTCCTGATGACTCGGACTGCTTACTAGTGTCCTAGGGACACTATGACTCACACTGATTCACTCTGACTCATGACTATGTGTACTTATATCGCGTTGTACACTTAGGACAGACCCTAAGTCTGTTCTCTTGTAATCCAAGGCTTGTGAACCATCATTTGTGCTCCTTTCTTGTGAATCCCCGTTCCTCAGGCCTATTGCCTGACTTTGCTCAGATTTCCCTTGTCTATGATCAAGGGGAAGGGACTTAAGTTTAAGTGCACTCGCAGCACTCCAGCCAGGGAGAGGTACGCAGACCTCTTGCCCTTATCGTGCCCTCAGTCCCCAAGCTCGGCAGCCTCGCCTACGCCCCCTCCATCGCCATTGGAGGTACACCCAGATAGTGGGTGTGACAACATGAGTTAGCCACACAAAACGTCACCGCCCGCCTTACATTTGAGGCCCAGGCTCTTCGGGACCCCTCTACCCCAGTTGTGTCAAGCACACCCATATTCCCTGAGGAAGACACCTCGATGTTGGATGTCTGGTGAAGCTGGGACATCTTCAGACCTGACAGAGGGGCAATGTTACACTTTGGACCCCTATATCACTAGTTTCTCTTCTTGCCTCTCAACCGCCTTGAACCCCTGACTCCCTTATGATACGGACTCACGAGACCCAATTCAGCTTCTCGTTCTCGCACTCCATTTCCTATAAGAGACCATCTAGAGTAGCTTGTATCCCCTAGGCTTGTTCTCTTTGTACCAATACTGAGCTATGCTCTGGCCCTTGGGGCTACTCGTATTCCCTTCTCAACTTGTGAACCCTCTGATCCTCAGGCCAATTGCCTGACTTCTGAACCCCTGGTTGGACCCTTGACAGCAGGTCGCATGACAAAGGGGACCGCAACTACGTGTAGTCTCTACTTCGTAAAGACTCCCAGTGCCTGAGTCATCTTCAACGGCTCAGCAAACAATACTGACACCAATACGCTCAGAGCTCAAGTGTAACAAACAGCCCTTGGTCAATATCAGGGAGCCTGTTATGCCTGAGCACTGGGCGTATCGTATCGGTCTGTTGCTGAGTCAAGACTAGACTCAGACACTGCGAGTCTCGGGCTTGAGACTAGACGCAGTGATGGTCCCTTTAGGTGTGCAACCCAATGGCAAGGGTCCACAAGGGGGATTCAAAGTCAGGCAATCGGCCTGAGGATCTGAGGGTTCACAAGATGAGAGGAAAGCCAGTTAGCCACTATGGGCCAGAGCGGAGCTCAGTATTGGTACAAAGAGAACAAGCCTAGGGGATACAAGCTACTCTAGGCGGTCTTATATAGGCAATGAGTCGTGAGAATGAGATGCCGAGTCCGATCACGTGAGTCTGTATCGTAAGTGAGTTGAGGGTTCAAGACTGTAAGAGGGAGAGATAAGTAAAGAGAGAAGAGAGGTAGGCATAGTGGGTAAAATCGTAACACTGCCCCCTTATCAGGTCTGAAGACGTCCCGGCTTCACCAGGCATCTGTCATGAGTATGTCTTTGTCGAGTGGGGATGGAGAAGCGTCTGACACGTGTGGGTTAACTGGAGTCCAGCGAAACTGGGCCTCGAATGTGAGGCGAGCAGTGACGTTTTGCGTGGTGAGGTCATGCACCCTGCGTAGAAAGGTGGATACACGATGAGCTAAACCAAGTGTATCGTGGGGGTGATGAGCGTGATGATGGCGGGGCCGGCGTAGGCAAAGGGGGTATTGTCATCGCGATGCGGTCAGTTTGAGTGGAGAGGGGGAGCGTGTCATTGACGAGGGTAAGGGGTCCGAGGAAGACATGGGCATTTTGTTATGACTGGGGGTTGGGCATTAGTCAGTCTTTTGTATCGTATAGGATCGGGGAATGAAATCAGTTCAGTCAGGAACATAAGTGGGGTGTTTGTCAATCATATAGTACTTTTAATGAGAGTCAAAGGGGTTCACGCCTCGTAAGAGTACGGGGTCTCGGGCGATGTCATTGTATCAAGATGTGGCCCACGTCTCAAACTCCCAAAGGTACTGCAGGATGTAGTGCTCCTGGTTCCACTCGGGGTGACACGTTTCAGGGCATGCGGCGTGGTGGATAATAGTAAGGGTGGTAAGGTCAAGGATACGCTGCCCCCTTGCTTCAGCGTGGTTGTGTGCTTCCATCTGACTGTGCGTCCAGTGGATGTCTGTCCTCTGAAGGGGTCATCCAAGGAGGGGGTCGATGACGGGGACTTCAAGCGGCGGTTGCACTGGCATCTTTGGTGGTCGCTGTGCTTTGTGTCGCGCATACTGCTCATGTCACCTTCGGAGGATTTCTTGGTGTGTTACTCGTGCTGCTTCGGCCAATGACGGTGTAGGGGATGGGTTTGGCTCTGGGGTGGTAGGTGGACGGGATAGTGGTTTACTGGTGAACAATGGCACTTGGGTCTCGTCTGTACGCCTCCCGTAGAGGTGACGCTGGGCTGGTACAGATTCTGGGGTGTAGGAGATGAAGTGGGTTGATGCAGGAATTGTTTCCTGAACGTCAGGGGGTATAAACGTGCCTCCTGATGGTGTCGAGAACTCACTGTATGAAAGCGTTCGAGTCGTGCTTCCACTGATGCCAATCATCAGCCAGTCTTCTGTGTTCGACGTTTGGCTGGTAGATAGATCGTGATCAGGTGCAGAGTCGTGGGCAGGAGAGGCCATGAATTTGGCTTCTGAGGAACAAGGCCAGGAAGCATTGATCGAGTTTGGTTCTTTCTTTGATGAGGTCGTCGAGGGGGGACATGAAGGTGGCATTCATTCAGTATGGGTGATGGTAGGGACAGTAATCAGATTTGCAGAAGTATGGATGGAGGTTCGAGTGTCTTTCTTGTTGGGTTTCGTGTTTCGGTTGTTTCGGGATGAATGGAGTGGTGTTGGGAGATGCGAGGATGTGGAAGGTGTGTATAGTAGGTGGACAAGGGTATTCTTCTTTCAATGGCTGTCTTGCAATTCGTTTCTTGTCGGTGGGTGAGTAGAAGTAGTGGAAATAGGAATAGGGAATGGGAAGGGGGTCATAGTTCATACGGTGCTCCAAGGGATCATTGGTTGGTGTTGGTGTTTGAGTGATTGTTGGAATCGTGATGGAAATAGTTTGAGGAATGCGTATCTTGCTGGTAGTCGTGTCTGTCTGCCGGTTCTTGTAGTCGTCGACCTTGTGTTAGGGTGAGGGGCTAGCGATGTGGGCGTTGTCGTTATCGATGGTGTCGTGGGAGTGGGCGTAGAGGAATTACCCCCCACTCAAGGTAGGTGCCGTCCCGGCGCCTGTGGCGTAGCTCGTGGTGCGTCAGGGTTGCGTAGATAGAAGGCCTCAACCAGGTCAGGTGCGTGAAGATCGTGGGCCGAGACCCAAGAATCTTCAGAGGCTGGGAAACCCTTCCAATGAACAAGGAAGCGGAGCTCCCATCGCCTGCCATACAGGTCTGCTTTACGGATCGATTCCACCTCCCATTCAGGTTCGCCTTTGATCACCTCTGGGTCCGGCCGGGCATAGTTGTGGCCGTGGGCGTCTGTTTCAACGTATCGTGTGAGCAGATCCACGTGGAAGGTGGGGTGAATCCGCATGGTCGTGGGTAGGCGCAGGCGATAGGTGACTGGGGAAAGTTTTTGTGTGATGGGGAAGGGGCCATAGTGCCTTGGTGCGAGTTTCATCGTGGGGTAGTGGAGCTTGAGGTTGCGCCCTTCAAGCCACACGTGGTCCCCTTCGTCGAATGTGACCGGTATCACACGGTCAGTTGTGGTCTGGAATGCCCTCACTGCTGCTTTGCGCGCCTCCTGGATCTTCTGAAGGCACTCGGTAACGTCTGGTACCCAAGCTTCCTCAGTGGACATCGGGATAAAGGGCTTTGTGCTGAAGAGTAGCTGGTGGGGTGTTTGTCCAGAATGGTCGTGTGGCCACGAGTTGTGGACATACTCTGCAAGGGGGAGATAAGAGGCCCACGTGGTCTGGTCATTCAAGGTCCAGAGGCGGAGATATTGCTCCAGCCACTGGTTGGCACGTTCACTAGCGCCGTCAGTTTGAGGATGGAATGCGGTGGACACGTTTTGCTGGATGTGAAGGAGCCGGCAAAGCTCCGAGGTGAATTGGGAAACAAATCGGGGGTCTCGATCACTGATAATCTTCCTGGGTATTCCAAACCAGGGGATTAGGTGTCGGAGGTAGAGGGCGGCCACACCCTCTCCTGTGATGTTCGTGGTACATGGGAGGAACTTCGCTGCTTTGGAACAGCCCTGATCAACCACCGTGAGGACGGCATTGAAGCCGTGCAACTCTGGCAGGTCGGTGATCAGGTCCATGGCGATTGTCTGAAATGGGCCTTGCGTTGCATCAGTGGGGATGTGTTGGAGGGGGGCGAGACGGTGGTGGGTTCGTGGTTTATTTTCCTGGCATGAAGCACAGCCACGGACATATTCTGTGGCGAATTCTTTCATGCCCTCTCCCTCGTACTGTTGATTGAGTAGGTGCTGGGTATTGGCGATGCCGGGGTGACCGGCGAGTGGATGATTGTGGTGAAGACGTAAGACTTCACGTCATGCTTCCAACTCATCAGGGAACACAAGTTTGGCAAAATGGGCGTTGGGGAGGAGTGTGACTCCCTTGTTATCGTCGTCCCCCTGGTCTACACCGAAGGGACACGACAGGAAGTCAGCAGGAATGTGTTTCTTTCCAGGCACGTGTACCAACTTGAAGTCGTAGTCTGCGAGTTCTTGGTGCCATCATGCCTGTTGTCGGTTCAGGTTCTGTGGTTTCCTGAAGTACTGCAGGTTGTGGTGATCGGTGTGGACAAGGGTCTGATGGTGGGAGCCAGCGAGATACGGTTGCCAGTTGTTACGGTTTCTTTCCCTATCTCTCACTTGACGCACCATTCGGGCTCTGACCCATGACCTGTACTGTCACATGATGAGATATCATGTGACGCGACTCGGACTACCAGTTGTCATGTGACCATATGTCATGTGACGCAATGACTCCTTGTGACTGCGACACGACGCGACTTGTACGAGCAACTCATGGTGACTCCCTAAGAGTCGTCGTGACTGTACGCGACTCATAGTAGTGACTCTTGGTGAGCACTACTGACTCCTTGTTGACTCCTACCTACGACTCGTTGTGACTAGGTAGGGTAGTATAAAAGCAGTAGGAAGTTGAGCTGGAATCCCCAGTCTCAACTTCGTCTCTAATACGAGTTGAATACCTCCTGCAATCACTTGTGACTAAGCAACTTCCTTTTCCTTTCATCTCTATCACCGCTCCGGCTTAGTCAGCCATATCGAAGCTTGACGCGTGTGCTATAACACGTGTAACGTCACAGAAAGGCTCCTTTGCGAAGGACCTATCGGAACCAAGTACTCGGGCATCTCGGCCTCGGGCACCTCGGCCTTACTTCGTTCCAACAAGATACCACGTGATCATCCTTCCCAGGATCACGTGCAATACCAGACGACTTAGGTCACGCGTAGTGCCTACTCGATCACGTGACAAGAACACGAGCTCGCTTTGAGCCACGGTCCCTCGTAACCGTGTCACCAGTACTCAAGGGCGCGAACTACTGTGTATAGCTCTTTATCATATATGTCCCAGTTTCTTTGTGTTTCATCAAGGGTTGCCGACAGGAACGTGACTGGACAGAGTTTATTCCTGTCATCACGTTGCTGCAGCACCGCTCCAATGGTGTATGCTGAGGCATCTGTATCGACAATGAAGGGCTTGTCGAATTGGGGTTGTCCGAGGACTGGGGCTGTGATAACTGCTTCGATAAGGTTGTTGAAGGCTTCTTGATGGGTTTCGTTCCAGTAGAACTTCCCTCCTTTCGCGCACCAGGCTACGAGTGCATTGAGTGGGGCGGCGAGGGTGCTGAAGCCACGGATGTACATGTGGTAGAAATTCAGGAAGCCAAGCAACGCTCACACTTCCTTCAATGTCGTGGGTCGTTTCCAGGCCTTGATGCCTGCGACTTTTATAGGGTCCATGGCAATGGATCCTTCGCTGATGATGACCCCTAAATATTCGACCGAGTCTGATTCGAACTGACACTTTTGGGGTTTTAGGAAAAGGTCGTTGCGTCCTAAAATCATTAGGACATCGTTCACTATGCGGCAATGGAGAGGGATGTCGCGTGGGGTGTGAATTAGGATGTCGTCCATGTAGACAGTGACGTAGCCTTCGTTGATCAGCTCTCGGAACAGACAGTTCATCATGGACTGAAATGTGGCGGGCGCATTAGTGAGTCTGAAGAACATAACCATGGGCTCAAAGAGTCCGCGATTAGTCTTGAATGCTGCCTTCCACTGGTCGCCATCTTTGATGCAAATGTTGTTATAGCCCCAGCGGATGTCGAGTTTTGTGAACAGGGCCGACAGTTGTCCGTTCACGCACATGAGTCGATCCATGAGTTCACGAATGAGCAGGAGTGGTGTAGTGTTGCGTGTGGTCCAGGTGTTAAGTTTGCGGTAATCCTGGACGGGTCTGAGGTCACCGTTCTTCTTTTTGATGAAGAAGGGGAATGCGTATGGGGATTTTGAAGTGCAGATGTAACCTTTTGTAAGGTTCTTGTTGATGAATTTCTGTAGTGCAATGTCTTCTGATGGGGTGAGTGGATAGACTTTACAGTCCAGTGTTTGTGGGGCATCGGGCTTCAGGTCAATCGCATGATCCCAGGGCCGAGGACCTGGGAACCTTTGCGATGCTTCTTCGCTGAAGACGTGGGCGTGTACGTGGTACTGTGGGGGAACAATCTCGTCCCATTGTTGTTCCGTTTTATCTGCTGCTTGTTCCACCAGCTGTTGTGCTACCATAGTTTTGGCGATACGGACAAATAGCTGGTCCCCTTCGTCCCAGAAGGGTTCGTTGCGGACTTCTGCTGTGGTCATGCCTGTGACTTTAATGGAGGATTTGGGCATGTCAGACGCGGCTCCTATCGTTCGTAAGACCACGCTGGTGGGTAGAGTGGCATTCTTCCAGTCGGGTAATGGGTTGGCAGCCGTGAACCAGGGGTAACCGAGGACGATGTGGTCTCCATCCATGTCTGCTATGTAAAACCGGAGGACATGTGGCACTTGGCTGGTCATCACCTCCAGGTCGGTGTAGTGGGTGATGTTCCCTCCTTTGTTGAGGGAACCATTGGCATTCTTTAGTCGCTTCGGGATTCGTAGGAGCCTCTTTCCTAGCTTGTGTTTATCAATAAATTGTTGACTAACAAAGCACTCAGTAGCTCCGCAGTCAAGGAAGGCGAGGAGGTTGGCTTTTGTTTGCGCCGTATGGAATGATACTGCTATGTGCATAGAGTTCAGGTGGGGGAGGAATACATCCTGGTTGAACTTGGCTGCCGCGCAGAGGGTGTGATGTTCTTCATCGTTAAGCCCTCTAATGTACGCAAGGAGTTCTGCTCGCGTTGCCTCCACTCTCTTAGGCTTAGCCCTGGGGAGTGAGGTGGCGAGAGGCGTGGGAGTCTTCGTGATCTTTTCTGAGCAGTTTTGTTGTATATGCCCATGAGTGCCGCACAGGAAGCACCTTCCTTGCGCGCATTGGCGATCTTTGCTAGTTGTGATGTGATCTTCCTGCATTGGTTCTAGTTCTGGCGTGGGGGTTCGCGTGAGCGGTGGTGTATCAATCGGGGGTGAGGGGATGCGTGCATGACGCTCTTCCCATAATGCTTGCTTATGTGGTTTAAGGGCTACGATGATGGCCTGGCGTCGCCTACTGGACAACTTCCACTCATCCCATGTCTGGGGTTCGTCGTATCCCATGCAGGCTTCGAGGAGTCGCAAGGTTAGTCCCCTTTTGAACTTCTTGAGTACTGCTGGGTCGTCATCACGGTATAGCGCCTTGCACGCCAGTTCTGCGAATCGGGTGATGTAGGTGTCGATGTCATCGTGAATCATAGTGAGGGTGTCAAGTTGCGCTGCCGCACAGTAGGGTTCATTAGTGTTGAACCAGTCTCGTGTAAATTGATTCTCGAAGTCGTCCCATTCGGGGTCGGGGTTGGTCATGAGCCACTCTTCTTGGGCTCATTTCCATTCTGCGGTGGCTGGGCCCTGGACATAGGTCAAAGCGTGTGCAATTCAGGTTGCTTCATTGATGATGATTGGATGCTCCCCATTCAGGTACTGGTAGAGCTTCAATTCGTGGATGAATGAGTCGGTGGTCGTGCGATCACCATCAAAGATGGATGGCTCTCGACCCTCCAACTGCAGATCGTGATCTTGCGGTTGGGGCACTAGGAGAGCGTTCTGGGGTGCGTTTGGTGGATTCGGCCCAGGGGGTCCGTACCCTGGTGGGAATATCACCACAGGGGCTTGCATGTCGTTGTCTTATGGCGGGGAGTAATCCCGTCACCAATCTTGGTTTATCGGTCGTTATCGTGGAGCGATTGACAAGCGCTCCTAGATCTGGGATCGGGTGATTCGTATCTTTCGATCGATGGTAGTCACGTGATTTTCTGTCGGTCGGATCTCTCGCGATTAGGCGATCAGTATGGAGTATGTCAGTGTCTCTAGGGTTTTCAAGTTCGCCCTATAGTGTCGGTCGTTTGGGGGGTTCGAGAGGCTTGTTCTAATGTTACGCCTGAGCACTGGGTGTATTGTATTGGTCTGTTGCTGAGTCAAGACTAGACTCAGACACTGCAAGTCTCGGGCTTGAGACTAGACGCAGTGATGGTCCCTTTAGGTGTGCAACCCAATGGCAAGGGTCCACAAGGGGGATTCAAAGTCAGGCAATCGGCCTGAGGATCTGAGGGTTCACAAGATGAGAGGAAAGCCGGTTAGCCACTATGGGCCAGAGCGGAGCTCAGTATTGGTACAAAGAGAACAAGCCTAGGGGATACAAGCTACTCTAGGCGGTCTTATATAGGCAATGAGTCGCGAGAATGAGATGCCGAGTCCGATCATGTGAGTCTGTATCATAAGCGAGTCAAGGGTTCAAGACCATAAGAGGGAGAGATAAGTAAAGAGAGAAGAGAGGTAGGCATAGTGGGTAAAATTGTAACAGAGCCCTTCCACCTAGCATGATTAATCATATAACCCAAGAAGTGTATGTGGTCTATCTTCATGGTCCATAAAATCAAGGTGGGTGAGGCACCTGTTCTGTTCTTGTTGGCTGGTCTCTCCAAGTGTCAACAACTCAACAACGTTATGACCGAAGGGGTGGGAGGTCAGTCAGAAGGGTGTGAACACATCATTCCATGTGAGGTTGGTTCAAATTTGGTAGAGTGCAACAGCCAAGGATTGGCCCAGGCTTGGCTCACTCAAGTTGCATTAGCACCAAATTTTTTCCACTCTTCACAATGCAAAGTAACCAATCTAGCTGAAACGTGCATGAGGGCATGCCAGTGAGTTTGAAGATTTTGAGGGAGCAAGAGAGAGTGGCTGGGAGAGCCAGGCGTCAGGAAGGGATCACCAAGATGCAGCTGCCAAGCACAAAGGAGGGAGAGGTGAGTGAAGACAACAAGACTCTTGATGCAAGAACTAGGGCATGACACGGGTTCGGGTGACACCGCGGTTTTCGGTCACGGTGTGTCACGGGTGCGGGTGCGGTGTTGAGATTTCCCACCCGAGGCAAAACCGCACCCTTACCCCACAGTTTGACGGGTTACCACGGTTTTGTATTTTTGTTTTGTTCCTTTTTATTTTTATTTTTATTTTACCAGTTCAGAGTTCCGCACATGATGGCGCGTCGAACTCCACCACGCGGTGGCATCTCCTCTCATGCTGTCACCATCCCCACTTCAAAACACGACGCGTGAGGTTTTCCAACTGCCATTCCCCTCCCTCGCTCCAAACGCGAGATGGAGGGGGGTTTCTGTTTGCAATGCCGCCAATGCCGCCCCCTCAAAAAGAAGTTTTCAAACCACAACCTCAAGATAAGTTTTTTTTCTTTTTTCTTTTTTTTTTCCTACTAACAAGTCTTTGACGATACAGCCCACCCCTCATGTCTAACGTGAGGTTACAACGATGCCCCCGACATCGTCCGCGCGCCCTCCATCGCCCACGCGCCCCACATCTCCCGCACGCACGCACATCGTCCACCCACACGCACATCGCCCGCATGTAACAAATAGTATAGAATAAATAGTTATTACAGTAGTAGCTTTGTGTAATAAATTGTGTTTGACCTCTCCCCCCCTCCCTCGCTTCAATTGCAAGTCGGAGGGGGTTGCGCTGCTTACCATCACGCGGCTGCCATCCCACCCACAGATCGGCAGCTCACACACCTGCGCGCCCGCTGATCGCCACCCGCTGGCAGATCGCACGCCGCCTGCCCGCACGCACGCACACCTGTGCGCCTGCTGATTGCCACCCTCTGGCGGATCGCACGATGCACGCACGCTTGCATGATGCCCACACGATGCCCACATGTCCGCACGACGCCTGCACGATGCCTGCACGCCCACATGACGTCCGCACGCCCACACGACGTCCGCACGCCCACACAACGCACAACTGCATGCACCGTGACGCATGCCGCACACCGCATGCACACCTGCCTGTGCCCGCAGATCACATACTTAGTAGTTGGGGACAGGGCCATGTATATACTTGCCTGTATTTTCCCTTCACGTGCCCTTATGGCCACTATTTTTTTTAATATAATTACTTCAACCATTGAGCTACACCCGCGGTTTCATGACACCGCAAAAAACTGTGACGAAACCGCGGTTAAAAAAAAAACTGTGAATCCTTACGGTTTAACCGCACCCAAAACCATTCGGGTGCGGTGTTGATGGGTGCGGGTGCGGTGTCAGGAAATCCCACCCAGGGGTCACCCGTGTCACGCCCTAGCAAGAACTTTCCAATGTGGATGGCATGGTGGCACGGTTTACATTGGCAAGTCACACAAAAGAAGGATATTGCAACGTGGTCCTGGGGGTCACATGAGAGAGATGGAGGAGGAGAAATGTCCATGAGAAGTTGCTTGCCTCCAAAGAGGCTTCTCTGGGGTTTATATAGCAGGCAGAGTGTGTCTAGGTACATTGTAGGTAATCTATCTCGTTAGCAAGAAAGGAGGGTGAGTGGGTTGAAACCAAACTGGGCATGCTACAGAGTGTGAAGCAAAGTCAGAAATGACACCTGTAATGAGGTCCATATCGCAAGCGATAGTGTAAAGGAGGTATAGCCCGTGGCAACTTGCATGAGTGCAAGGGGGTAGAGACGAACTGAGATACGGAACAAGAGGTTGTAGGTATAGTGCACAAGGTGAGGGACAGGGGTTCTTTTAGAATAAATTCAGTAGGGCTATGGTAGAATTGAGATGAGAATGTAAAGGATGTGCTGAGGGGGCTGCCAGGCATGGCTTGCTTGACATGGTGTGTGAGACAGCATTGGCAGGGGCAAGGGGGAGCGATGTCAGGTTTGAGGGTGAAGGAGATGGTGACGTGGCTGGTTCTGAATGGGCAGGTGACAGAGTGTTGGAGGGGTATAAAGGGTCAGAGGGGACAGCAGGCTCCAGGGCAGTCATGGTGAGGCAACGAGGAACAAAGATGGGGCCAAGGTGACACTTGGTGGGCAACGGGTGACGGAGGTGAGGAAGATGCAAATGAGAGGAGTGAGAGAAAAGAGAGTGAGATTGAGAGGAGTTTGTGAGGGGAGATGTGTGTGTGGATGAGTGAGGAGGGATAGACACAAGAGTGAGGTTGAGAAGTGAAGAGAAGTGGGTGAATGCAGCAAGGCTCAGATAGGTGTGTGGATGCTCTGCCATGCCCATTTTGAGCTCAGTGGGCACTCCCACCTTACATAGCTTGAATCTTTGGCCCTCCACTGGCCAGGCTATGGTGGTATTGATCTTTGGAGTTCTATTACCTTAGGTAGCCCTTGTGATTTCACCATGATATCTGAAGGCTGCTGGGTTGATTTCAGGAGACATTCTCACTGCTGGTCTGGCCTTTCAATCTGGGATGTTGGTTGTGTTCAGCTGGGCTTAGGGACAGTACTCAAGTTACCATGAACAGGTGTTCCCTGTTACGCTTCTTTACCTTTTTACTTTTCTTTTACCATCACCTACCTTCTCTGTACGATCAGGGTGAGGGCCAGCAACTGATGAAGCATGTGACAGTGCCAGATAATGTAGGAGTTACTCACACTACAAGATACTTAAGGATGAGACCCGCCACTTGTATTCCCTAAGCTAGTTCTCCTGTACCAATACTAGCCAACATTCTCATCCCACTAAACTTGTGCATCCTCACTCCTTGAGGCGATTCCTCAAATACTATCTCAAGTCCAAAGGCCTTACCTGCCTAAGCATGACTTAGTGATATGCATGGGACCTACACATAACACTAGAACTAGCTTCCTGAATATCACGAACTGGACGCTACCCAGGAAGAACTACTCGACTGACTCGAAGAACAGGACCACCTCAATTACGTAGAGGTGTACCTTAATGCTCGGGTCAGAGTCCACAGCAAATATTGTGAATGAACGTGCACACAACACCATAATATCGAACACGAATTCTTAGTGCACCAACTCTATCTACTACACGAGAGAAGGACTGCCCTTGCTCTGGTCATCCAACAGATACAACTCCGAATAGTACAACGGTGATAAACTGGAGGATTATGGTAGCCCCTATATCCTTGACAGGTCACAGCTCCCTCCCCAATACCAATCTCCTTTCCCAACCATACCGAACGAAGTCAACGAAGTACCGAAGGAGAGAATCCCTCAGACGAAAATTGGAAAGAAACAAGCACTCTTCTGCAAAAAGGGAACCAAACTTACCCCATCGGTGTTTGCACTGTGGGACAGATTTTACACACTATACATAGGATGAGTCTTTCCCCTTGTATATTGAAATGACATCTTCTACACCTTCTATCAAGATTGGAACGAACTGACACACAAGTTCAAAAACAGCAGAGCAACTGGATTACCACCCAACCTAGCCCTCAACCCAGACATCAACAACTTCACTGGGGAAGATCTCACCCGCGAAGTATTGTTACCACTAGCCTCGGAACTCGAAGCAACAACCAGCGTAGAAACCCTGAGGCCACACCCTGATGAAGACCCCACAGATACTTCACACAAACAATCGACCGCACACATGATGGATGATGACGAACTTACATACCCCCCAATCACTAGAATGGCAACAGTAACCCTCACACCCGCACAAGTGTCCATACTTGCATGCACAGCCCCTAGCAGTGGCAGTGGCAGTGGTGGTGGCGGTGGAGGTGGCGGTGGTGGTCAACCTGTGGGCCCCCCTCCGGTGCCTGGTGGACCCCCAGGACCAGTGGGAGGAGGAGGTGCCCCACCTCCTCCCCCGCCTGCAGCAGCCCCAGCGCCTCCTGTTGGAGCACCCCAAGGGAATGGGAAACTGGAAGGGAAGGAACCCCCAATCTTCAAAGGAGACCGACTCCTCACTGATGACTTCATGCACGCTGTAAAGCTGTACCACTTCCTCAACCAGAATGCCCCAGTCATCGCCAACCCCTACTGCAGAGTGGCTCATGCTCTGACTTACATTTGGGGACCGGCAGTCTCCAAGTGGAAAAGAACTCAAGAAGAATGGATCATGGGCAGCCCAATCCCTATGCCACCCTTACCCAATGTTTGGGAACAATTTGAACAAAACTTCATGCAGGACTGGACTGACACCAATCAACAATACTGGGCAGCAGCCAAACTTGACAAATTGCAAATGCAGGGGCTGGATATAGACACCTATATTACCCACTTTGCCGAATGGGCACGTAAAGCTCAGTACCAATGTTACAATCACGCTGCCTCTGTACACTGAACTAGCCCTTGCGCCATCGCGACAAGGTACCTGACAAGACAAGGATGGAATAGAGACCTCCCTGGGAGGCCTTACGCTGCTATGCGACTGAATTACTGTATGAGACTGAAACTGACATTGAATTGAACTAATTAGGGAGGAGCTCCTAGCCTCATGCTATGAGCGCATGGTTGTGGCAGACGCATGGCACTGCAGGTGCATGCGTGTCTCACATCACATTGGCACATCACAACACGCTGAAGGCGTGTTCCCTAGGACCCAGGGCATGGTGCAGACGTGTTCCGGCGTGTGTGCAAGCCGCGCGTCATTATGATAACGGTTTCTTAGATGATTGGATGCTTGGACTGACCCTTGACATCATACCTTGCACGCGTCCCTCAGATTGAACTAGAACGCTGCCGCGCCCCTATGGCGTGTGCTCCAGACCCTTATGACGACATGGACCCTATGCCCTGACACTTACGCGTCCCTCTTGATAGGGGCCCAGCTAGTTTACTATAAGTAGTATGCATTTATGACATGTAAGACTCAGACTCGACCTCTTCACAATACAGCCTACTTGACCCTTGGAATCCCTGCAGTGGGAAGCACCCCAAGGTTAGAACGAACCAGAACAGACCCCAAAGGACCACCAGTACACTCCGCTTCTTGCTCTACCCCCTTGTTTCTCCTCCCTTGTATTCAGGGAACCTTTGGCCCCTCACACCTTTGCGCTTGAGTCACCAAGTGCACCTGCACAACTTGTGTACCAGTGACACTTGTGCATGACAGAAGGCCTATGTATTGAGCCTCGACAATCAATAGGAGAATCACCATAACGTCCACAGTACCAGCGGTACCACCCCACGAAGCAGGACTTGGGCTGAACCAAGTCACCAGATAGCACATCGCTAAGAACACCCAAGGCTGAGCGTAACAACCAAGAAGATGACCCAGCAGTGTTGGAGAAATTCAAACGAGGGTTGAACAATGTCAGACTCCTCGACACATGCATGAACCTTGACCAACCTCAGACATGGGTCGACTGGAAGGCTGCCACACATAAATGGATGGCCATCATGACAGCCCTGGAACCCCACCAACAGGCCTTTTGGACCCAGAAGAAGGCCACAGGGAATAAACCACCTACCTGTGGGGTCCCACAACTGTTCTTCATGCAGAATCAAAATGCCTGCGGACAGTTTAACACACAACGAGAGGCCCGTTGACCTGACCCTGATGCAATGCAGGTGGACAGTGTACGCAAAGCTGTCACTGAAGCTGACAAGGAGAGGTGCTGACAAGAAGGGCATTGCTACTTCTGTCAAGCCCAGGGACATATTTCTAACCAGTGTCCCTGTCACGCTCCAATGGTGAGCGTACCTCCACTGGCAATGGAGGGGGCATAGGTGACGATGGGGACTGAGGGTGTGAAGGCAAGAGGTCCGTATACCTCTCCCTGGCTGGTGTGCTTCTAGTATGCTTGAAGCTAAGTCCCTTCCCCTTTATCATAGACGTAGGGGATCTGAGCGAAGTCAGGCAATTGGCCTGAGGAGTGAGGATTCACAAGTGAGGAGATTGCTTTCACAAGTCTTTAGATTACAAGAGAACAGACTTAGGGTCTGTTCTAAGCATACTATGCGATATAAGTACAAGTAGCCAATGAGTCAGAACGAGTCAGTGCAAGTCATAGTGTCCCTAGGACACTAGTAAGCAGTCTGAGTCATCAGGAGTCATAGTATAGTAGGTGAGTCATGAAAGCGTGAGCCAGCCAGGTGCCGAGGCAGCGCATGCACAGAGGCATGCAAATGTAGCACTAGTGGCTGCACATCGGTCCAGGCGGTCCGTCAGATCTGGTGGTAAGTAGGTGGTACAGTAACAAGACGCGAGAGCGGAGTCACAGGCCATAGAGGCCCGGCAGTTCATAGAGTCAAGTAAGTAATAGCAATGCGCTCCCTTGTGAACAACAAGGAAGGACGATGTTACTATCCATTGAAGCGCAGGGTGGTAGGCATGGTAAAGAAGTAAAAATGAAACATACAAGTCCACACAGCATAACAGTCCCCAAAAGAAACAATGGGCTGATGTCAAATGAGCCCAGACCAGTATGACTGAAACAGAAAGTACCAAGGGTAACAGGCAGATGACATCCTTATCCCAAGATGAAGTGATTAGCTTCTTGAGGGGCATGATAGCAGCAGAACATCAGGAGATGGCTACAAAGTGGGGACAAGTATGCGAAGAGGAGGGTTTTGGGCAAGCTTGAGCAAGATGGCCTTTGCTCAAGCACTATTTCAGCGCAATGTATTTCTACCTTGAATGAATTCTATGAGAATCACTATTTCCTTTCACATGGCACTGAAAATGGCCAACCTCCTTGCCTTTCTGGACTCTGGAGCAACTGAATGTTTCATCAGCCGACAACTTGTAGAAGAACATAAGCTTGGAACTAAATTACTGCCCTTGCCATGAAGACTAAAGAATGCCGATGGTTCCCCAAACAAGGGAGGAGACATCACACACTACACGGACCTAGAAGTAATGACTGGGGGAACCCCTCATACTTTGTGTTTCTATATTGCAGATATGGACGAGGATTACGTGGTGTTAGGATACCTGTGGTTCACAGCTTCCAATGTGCAACCAAATTGGAGGGAAGGTACACTCCCAGAAAAAGTAATCATACGGATGGCTGGAGCAGCAACACAAGACCCCACCTGTGAAACCAAAGTTGCTGGGATGTTGACAGCCACCGTTCAAAACCACCCATTCATATGACCAGGGGAACAATTGATCATGTGACTAGCCAAG
The DNA here is from genome assembly GCA_003314065.1 of Lactarius sp. MG50. NCBI lineage: Eukaryota > Fungi > Basidiomycota > Agaricomycetes > Russulales > Russulaceae > Lactarius > Lactarius sp. MG50. The sequence goes on from QLOZ01000861.1 coordinate 40,212, forward strand.
ACCATGGTGGCACAACAATTGGCGGAGGTGGTGAATACCCAACCCAAGTGGACTTGGGACCAAATAGTCCCAGTCCACTATCACAATCACACCCAAGTGTTCAGCAACCAAGCAGCCCAACGATTCCCTGAGTCCACCCCATGGGATCACACCATCAAGCTTAAACCTGATGCACCAACATCGATAGATTGCAAAATCTACCCACTAACTCCCAGAGAGGACAAGGCCCAACAGGCCTTTCTCAAGGAGAACCTCGAGATCGGCAGAATCAGATGATCCAAATCACCATACGCATCACCTATCTTCTTCATTCTCAAGAAAGATGGAACATATCACCTGGTCCAGGACTACCGAAAACTCAACTCCTGGACAATAAGGGACACTACCCCACTACCATTGATTAGAGAATTAATGGATTGACTGACAAGAGTGCCTGGAGGACACTCTGGCCTCTTCACCAAACTCGATGTAAGGTGGGGATACAACAATATCAGAATATGAGAAGGAGATCAAGCGAAAGCAGCGTTCAAAATGAGTTGAGGTCTCTTCGAACCACTGGTCATGTTTTTTGGACTCACCAATGCACCAGCCACATTTCAAGCGATGATGAACCACATGTTCCACGAATTAATCAACAAAGGATACATCACCATCTACATGGACAATATCCTTATCCACACCCCGAATGACCTAACATTACACCGACAAGTAGTACACAACATACTCAAAGTACTGGAGCGACATGACCTCTATCTCAAACCACAGAAATGTCTCTTCGAGACGACACAAGTAGAATATCTTGGGGTAATCATAACCCCAGATACCATCACCATGGACCCAGTAAAAGTAGCCAGGATCAAAAACTGGAGGGTTCCAACCACAGTGAAGCAAGTATGCGCCTTTCTAGGATTCCTGAACTTCTACCACATGTATATCAGGAACTTCAGCGTCCTTGCCACGGCACTCAACCAATTAGTGGCAGCATCAGCATGAGGAGAACCATTCAACTGGACCCCAGAGTGTCAGAAGGCATTCGACACTCTCATTGAGGCAGTCATTACGGCACCGGTACTACATCAGCCACATTTTGACCAACCATTCACCATCAATACTGACACATCAAATTATGCGGTTGGCGCTACACTCAACCAAAAGGATGAACGAGGCAAAACACACCTGATAGCCTTCTTGTCCAAAACGTTAGACGCAACTCAAAGGAATTGGGATATCTACAACAAAGAGATGTATGCAGTGGTGGTGGCTCTCACCACCTGGCGACCTTACGTAGGTGGCAACCCACATCAGACACTCATTTACACAGATCATCATAACCTGATTTACTTCTGAAAATCCCAAGACCTGAATCACTGCCAATCCCACTGGATGCAGAAATTGGCAGACTACAATTTCAAACTGGTACATGTCCCCAGAAAAAGGCATATCACAGCCAATTTCCTCTCAAGACCACCAGGGGTCACGACTGGGGAAGATGACAACAAAGGAGTCATCATGCTCCCTGAGAGTCATTTTGCAAGACTAATATTCCCATCAGACCTCAAAGAGAGAAGGATGATCCTGAAACATTATCATGACCATCCACTAGCTGGACATCCAGGGATCGCCAACACCCAGCATCTACTCAAGCAAGTCTACCAAGGGGATGAAATGAATCAATTCGCCACCAACTACATCAAGGGTTGCACAACCTGTTAAGAGAATAAACCACATACCCATCTGTGAAAGGCACCATTACAGCCCTTCCCCGTTGAACCCCAAAAAGGACCATTCCAGACTGTGGCCATGGATCTCATCACAGATCTGCCCACATCAAATGGATACAATGCCATCCTTACCATCGTCAATCAAGGGTGTTCCAAGGCCACAAAGTTCCTACCCTGCACAACAAACATCACTGGTGAAGGAGTAGCAACCCTTTATTTCTGCCACCTGGTTCCCTGGTTTGGCATACCACGCAAAGTGATATCAGATTGTGATCCACATTTCATCTCCAATTTCACCCAGGAATTATGCTGACTACTCCACATCGAACAAAACGTCAGCACAGCCTTCCACCCCTGAACTGACGGACAGAGCGAACGAGCCAACCAATGGGTGGAACAGTACCTTTGACTATGGGTTGCAGACGACCAAACAGAATGGTCACAATACCTGACCCTAGCCGAATTCATTCATAACTCATGGCCCCATGATAAAACCGGAGTAACACCACATGAAGTGTTATTTGGAACAAAACCCACGATCCCATCAGTGATCAATGAATCAGATGTCCCAGTAGTTTAAGAACGCCTCGAACACATGCAAGAAGCAAGGGACAAAGCATGAAAGGCCCTCCAGATAAGGAATGAACAGCGCCCATTTACCCAATTCAAAGGAGACCAAGTATGGTTAGAAGGGTGCAACCTCAAGACGCATCACCCATAGTGTTCCGCACGGGTGCGGGTAAAACCGCGGTTTTTACCACATGGGTTGCCGCGGTGTTGGTACGGTGTGTACCCGTGTAACACCGCGCACACCCCACACCCATACCATACTGCACCCGCTCCACACTGCAACCGTACCCATGAATATACAGCCAACACTGCACACCACACCCCTGCACCCTGCATCCCACACCTGCATCATACTGCACCTTGCACCCATACCATACTAGTACCACACTCCACATCTGAAACCTACAGTGTTGTTCATACCCACAGGTTTTATCACAAAAATTAGGAAGCATGCAAATCAAAATTATAATTGAGCTGTAGCTACGAGACAGGAAGAAATGAATGAGAGATAATTTAAACCCTCCCTGCCGCTGCCGCTGCCGCTGTGTCGCTGCCATCACCGCCGTGTCTGCATTGCTGCCATCACTGCCGTGGCGCTGCGTTGCTGCAGTCGCCACCCCCGCCGCCATGGCTGCGTCGCTGCCATTGCTGCCATGTCTGCATCGCTGCCATCACTGCTGTCGCTGCCATGTCTGTGTCGCTGCAGTCGCCGCCATGTCTGCGTCGCTGCAGTCGCCGCCGTGTCTGCGTCGCTGCAGTCACCACCATGTCTGCATCGCTGCAGTCGCCACCGCTGCCACCACCATGGCTGCATCGCTGTGGTCACTGCCGTGGCTGGGTTCGCTGCAGTCACCGTGTCGCCGCCATGGCGCTGCGTCGCTGCCATCGCCGCCATGTCTGCGTCGCTGCAGTCGCCACTGCCGCCATGGCTGCGTCACTGCCATCGCCACTGCCGCTGCCGCCATGGCTGCATCGCTGCGGTCACCGCCATGGCTGGGTTCGCTGCGGTCACCGTGTCACCGCCATGGCGCTGCATCGCTGCCATCACCGTCATGGCATGTGGTGGCGATCATCCATTGTCCTCATCGGCTGTCTCGAAGAGAGATAGCATGGGAAATGTTCCGCGTCATCAGTCGTTCTTGTCCAGGTAGTGCGTGGCCCATGGCAGCTATGCATCGACAGAGAGAAAAACAGTAAAAAAAAAAAAGCCAAGGAAAACGCACCTTTTGACCTATTTCCAACACAATCCATAGAGCGTGTGCTGAATTCCAAGGTGAGTGCTGTTGAAGGGGTGGCTCAGCATTGGTTAAGCCTTGAGCCAGCCTCGCCTCCACCTGCAAAATAGTCCGCGGAGCAACCAGCACTGGTGAATGTGGTGAACGAGCGCGTGGCCTTAGCACTGAGCATTTGTTGGGTGAGCTCAGGTACAGTGACAGCATGGTATTGTTGGCTACCACGAGTGGTGAGCGGCATGAAGCCCATTAGGAAGAAGTGTGACAAGAGAAGGGCACTGGGATGGCAGTGAGAGACGGAGCACCGGCTTAAGAATGAATAGAACAAACCCATGTTGACCGCGAGTTTCCAGAGATCCGAGTTGAGCTAACCTGGGAAGCACAAGCAGGCTGTGATGCCAGACATAACAACGGAAACAAGATGGTTGAGATCACCATGGTTGGTGTAGCGAGCTTCAAGGTACGGAAGTGAATGTCATAAAGTGCCTCATTGCCAATGCAAAACGTCTCAGAGTTCTCCACAAGCTGGTGGACGGTGGGTGGAATGGGTGACACTGTGGGCTAAGAGGGCAGATCTATGCCTGTGGCTTGTAAGTTACAGCAGCACCCATTTTCGATATTTTCAGCCATAGGGCAGCTAATGCCGAATTTTTCCCACACAAAAATTATTGTAGTAATTTAAAAAAAAGGCAAATCATGTATTCCACTCTGCGAAGGTGCTGCATTTGGGGGACAAGCATTGAAGAACCAAGCGGCACCACCAAAAACAAAAGGTTTTACATGTGGATTCAACACGTCAGTGCGCTTGGGAACAGGTCCTTGTACTACTATAGGTATGGGCATCAGCAATGGTGTATGCACAAAGTTGCTCAATGGAGTGTGTGAGTGAGCCCAGGAAGTGTCATGCATAGACCACCTCGACAATGGCGGGCAGTTGCTGCTTGGATTGCAAGGTGGTACAGCTTTGTGTGAAGATTAGAATGACTATCGGGTGTATCCATAGCTGGGATGACACTCGCGATGCTTGCTCCATCTTGAGAGAAGAAAATGTAGGTCTGTATGCGATAGTATAAGTAATGCACTTAATCAGTTAAAGAATTCCGGCGTACCTCAAGAATGGCGACAAGATCCTCGATGATACCCCAATCCTCATTATTGAGTTCATATGCCCTCAGCTTCAGTGCCTTATCACCAGTGGGTTGATCAATAGCATCCCTATAATTAAGTACAAAAGCCATCATATCATAGGTAGAGTTCCATCGCATCACCACATCGCACGAGATAAGCTTCACTTTGAGGCCAAGTTCTGAGCAGATCTGACGCTAGGCGGGCAAATCGATTGTCAGTGAATGGATGATCATGAAAGAAAGTTGTTGTACCTGAGTCTATTGAAGCATTTTTTCCAATGCTAGCATGGGTGCTGAACAGTTCGCTTGCGCTTTGACTGTGCGGCAGCACGTGTTGCACAGGCATCTTGCCAACCCAGAACCTCCATTTGAGAGCTTCTCCGAGAACATGCACGCACTGGCCAATCTCCTGTGCTGGGAGACCTGCCAGCTTGGCCCTTGCATGGACTTAGACGCAAGGATCAAGGAAGCTAGGAGTGCCCAACGAGGGTGCAACAACGGTGATGGAAGAAGGGGAAGAGAGACACTCTTTTTTTTTTTTTTTTTGAAGTCAGCATTTATATCCCACAACAACATGTACAGGTGCAACAACGTGTAACAGGAAGACAGTCTCTCGGATGGTGCTTGATGATGTGCCGGCCTGGTTCGGCTAAAGCCGCAGCTTTAACAAACATCACAGCGAAAAAGGGTATGTGTTGATGCACTCGGGAGGGCAGCAGAGAGTGCGCATGTAGTGATGAGTCCGTCGACGGAGAGGGTAGGCTCGGGTGAGACTGGAGTGCTGGTCGGTGTTGTGATGTTTCAACCAGCACGATAGTGATTAGACCATGTAGGAAGCTAGTGTAAGAGAGGGAGGGATCCATTGGCGATGGGCAAGTCAAGCTAGTTGCCGCCCAACCATGCAGGCAGCAGTGCTCCCATGATAGCGCCCATTTTTTAACCCCGTTTGCCAACGCGATTCACGCGTTACCCTGCACCACAATAATGAAGGATTAGCACGTAAAACGAAGCGCGAAAGGGATTGACAGGCGGGAGCACTCACCGCCGGCCAGATAAGAGAGTTCCGACGAAGAGGGGATTGCGCGCTGACAAGTTTGTGGCAGAGGCAGTTCAAGCAAGTGGAAAATGGCTCGCCGAAGACGTCACCTGCAAAGTCGCCTGGGGGCTGTTGTGTGCCTAAGATGTGAGACCATGCCCTGGATGTGCACCAAAGATGCCTTTTGATGTTGGTGTTAGTGGCTTGCCGTGTTGCATGCGGAGAGGGGGATGGGGTACACACCTGCCTGACATTGATCCTCCTCCGCACACAACACCTCCTTATACTTCATTATGCAGAGTGCCGTGATGCCCCGATACACCGTGTTCATCCAGGGGTGGGCTGTCATGTAGTTTGTCGAGTCACCCTTGTTCTACTTTCTACTACTTGTACTATTTACCTAGTTCCATCGCGCTCATCACACCATCTTTGAATACGCGTCATCTGTGCGGTATATGTGCTGCGTGATAATGTGGCTGTTGTCTGACAAGCGAAAGTCGACGGTGATATGGCCACCAGAGGAAGTGGCACCACTTTCTCCATGCCAGCTGGTTGGCCTGCAAGGGAGAATATACCTTGTTAGTGGAAGAGCGGCGTTTGGGATGATACATACCTAATATTTACCCCCTGAACGCCTTTCCTCGCTAAGGCAAACCAGTCGTAATGGGCAACGATTTGCCTCTGTGCGAAAGCCCATTCGGCCAGTTGCTTAGAGTAAAGCCTGTTCCAGTGGAAAAATTTGAGCGGCATAATGGGATGACGTTGTGTGGAAAGGGTTTGACAAAGGTGGAGGAGTAGGATAAAAGAGACGGATTGAATAAGCAATATGAGGAATGATTGTGGTGTGAGCAGAAAGACTGTCGTTGATCAATGACGAAGGTAGGCCGTGACTTTCCTGCCAAAAATACCACGCTCACACCAAACGCATCGACATTCGGTGACTCCAAGAGAGCGCCCAGTTCATTTGGGGTACCTGCTAACAGCGCATTCAGTGCAATGGTGAACTACACAAAAGAATGAATTAGAGCTTTTTGACTTGGTACATGTAGCAACCTAGATGCATTTTTTTAGGGCATAAAAGAGTTCTTTCTCAAATACTTATTAAGCCAGAATTCTGGGCTGCACTCCAAAAGCTGTTTCTTTCGCTGGTCACCTGTTCACCGCTTTCCCAGAATGTGGTACGAGATCCACAAGTGTTTGGAGTTGCGCTAAAGGTACAGCATCCCCCATGATCGCTCCATCAGTCTGGCGAGCACACTTTGAGAGATACATCCTAGTTGATCAGGATATGGACCCCTCTCGTTTGATT
>QLOZ01000862.1:0-44885 GCA_003314065.1 Lactarius sp. MG50
GGGCCCGCTTCCCAACCGGTACAGCAAGTGCGCGTGCCTACGCGCGTGCTCCCATCTCCACTGTACCTGCTCGCCTTCTCGGCGTTCACGCACGCGCCTGCTTCCCAACAGATTACATAGATAGCGTTAAATTTCGTTGTCGTAGCTTATTCTCACAATAAATGACTTATCATAAATTATTCATCTGGCGGTGAGCACAGTTTCACTTTCAATCCACGTCCGACGTCCGGCTCGCCCAGCTGAGTGTTGAGTCAGGCCACACCCTCTTTTTTTCTTGTCATTTTTCTTGTATTGACACCCGAAGTGTCCGGCATTCTCTAACCGCGTCGTGCTAGCCACCCCGCCGCCCAAATGCCATTCGAACACCCTTATCTCAGGCAGGAACGGACGAAGACTCCGAGTCTCAAAGTGCCCTCATTCTGAAGCTCGACGCACCGCCAAAGAAGTCCTTTCGCCACCCACCCCCGTCGCATCTGCTGCACATCCGCTTCCGCACATCCGTAGCCACGCGGTCAATGGCATCACTTAATACCTCAGCAGACCTGTACGGTCATTCCCATTCACGCGGGAGTCAGGATGATATACCTTACGACCATGATGTTAGTGTCTACTCCACCGCCACCGCCTCACTTCCAGATTCCCGTCATCTCTCGAACTCTCTTCTCGACAATCACCTGGTGATGAGACCCAAAGTACAGTTCAAAGCTCGCTTCCCTCACATTAGTAGTACTTCGACTGTGATAGATGGCCACCTTGGCCATCGCTCAACGAACAACGCAACGGACTCATACACGTACCAACGTTGGCCTTCCCCGAATTCAGTTTCTGTACCAACTGTGGTAGTGTCAGCGGAGGAGCCGGAGAATATGGTCGATGACTACGATGATGAACGAGGGAATGCATTATCTAGCCGGGCTCCTGGCTCTCGCGTTTTGGTTGGACCTACACCATCCGCCCTGCCTAAGAATCTGAACTTCTCCAGGCCAGTGAGGCCAGGTGGTACCTCTGAAGAAGCCAAGCGCCAAATCCTTGCGCGAAACGCATTTCGTTCGACCTTGACATACTCTAGTCTACATCCGTCACTACAACCGCGGCCCGCGCCACGGTCATACATCTTTTCGGGGCATTTCCCCCCCCTATTAAAGGAAAGGCAACAACACGTATCTCTCGACACCCCTGAGAACACTGATGGCTCCCCTTTACATCTTCCCCTGTGCCTGCGCCACCTTCCTAGTGCTCCACAAACAGCCACCCCGTACCCCTATTGTACGAACCACCGTGGAGCAGCCTCTACTCGGAGTACTCGTACTGTCAACTCGACAGTCCTTCTCACTCACCTAGAAGCTATGCTCTTCAAGTTCCACGTCACCTCATGCCCCTCCACCACACACCCCCTCTCCGCCAGCTTCTCCAGCGCCTAGGAACGGCCCTCAGCAGCTGGAGCTTGCCGATCACTGCAGTTTTTGCAAGGGCATTCAACACCACGAAGCTAACCGCCTTAGGGAAGCGGTAATTGCATTTGAGCGGAGTGCAACTATACCAGGAGGGAGCGGCGTTGGCATGTTGATGTGGGAGCTTACCTTGCGGCACGGCTGGGGCTGCCCGAAAAATGAGAGCCTTGGCTTCGCATGGGTTCGTCGTGCGGCAGAGGCAGCTGTAGGTGACCTTCAGCGTGCTCACGCTAGGATCGACTAAGTGTCGTGCGCGACGAGCTGGTCCTCGCCCTATACGAAGTTGGGCAGTGCTTCTTGCAGGGTTGGGGGGTAAAGAAGAATCACAAGATGGCTGTGGTAAGTTGCTTGTTTGTTTGCAAACCGCGTTTGGACTCGGTCTCAGCTAAGCTCGTCCGGACGGCACCGATGGGTTCTTTAGTCTTATTTCCAAGTTGTGGCGAACCTTGATGATATGGACGCACAGCAAGAGCTTGCGTTCTGTTACGCGAATGGCCGGGGTTGCAAAAAGGACCGCAAAGAAGCTGCTAAATGGTACCGTGCAGCCGTAAGACCCAAGACAATTGTTTATTGCCGCAATCCCTACTAACACTAACTCTCTATGTTTTAGGTTGCACAAGGTGCGAGTGACATCGGTCTTGCATGGATTTACAAGGAGAAGTTCCAGTCACCCGATCAAACAAGACCACGACTGCAATCTGCAGGAGCTGACTAGGAATGGCACCACCTATAGCTGAGGCAGTATGGTATTGGCCGAAGATTTCTCCTTGGGTATGATAGTGGCTTTGCGGAGGTCTCCAACTGCAGCACACGCAATTGCAATTTGGTTGATGCGTATCAGAGATTGCGAACATAATCGGCGCGGCAGTAATTGTAATGTAGACCCACTGGCGGACGGATAGTCCGCTTATAGGTCAATTAATCCCAATATACTGTAGTGGCGTTTTACTCAGGCTGTACCGGCGGTAGTTTATGAGGCTTCTGAAGAGTCAATCAGTTGAATAAAAACCGCACTCTATGATGGCCATAGGACAGCTCCCCAGGCGCAATCACCCTCTAGCATTACCAGATGGCCCTTGTCGAACCACACCAAGCGAATTACCTTCTAGAGAACGCGTTCCCTCGTCTTCATGACCGCATACAACAGAATGCCAGAGTCAGCCCTACTCTTTACGATACTCATTCACAAGCGCTCTTACATCTTTAGATCCAGCCTGCTGTTGGCGAGGGCGCACTCCAAGTTCATTTGGAGGATAACCCGCTGCCAGTTGAAAATCTTTCTGTCCAGGATCAAGTTCAACACCTACCCTACATTGACAGAGCCCACTACGATGAAATGGATCATCCCCCTCCACCACAAGCTGTGAGCAACACCCATTTATACGGTATAAGGCCTCTGACGATGACTCTTATGTGTAGTACCCCCGGGCCGCTGTCCCGTACAACCTAGGCTTCAACAACCATGCCGGACTTGTCCATGATGTCCAGGCACAGGCACAGGTCCTTAATCCGCCCATCCCTGTGAGTACCAACCCTTTCTTCCTCTCCCGCGTACACATCTAACTGGGTTCTTCACGGTAGGATATTCAAGGAAATGACATCTTCGCCTACGCTCCTCAAGGTGTCGCGGCGGGTCCTGATGGAGCCCTCCCTGACGCACGGCCTGACCAAGTCCCTGCTCCTGGCCCACCAGGGGCAGAGATTCTCAGACGCCTTGCAAGCTACTACTTGCATCACCCTGATGCACAAGTTGATATGGTTCGTATGGAGCCGGGCCCGGCTGGTCGATTCAAGGTGATGATCATGCTTGAAATGGCCGATTTTCTCTGAGGTGATGCTTCTCATCATCGCCTTCCCAAAGGATCCACTCTGAGAGCGCACCGAGCCATTGTGTGTACCCACAGTAAATAAGCGTTTCTTGTCCTGGATTTTCCACCGTATCGTGTGTTACTCTCCCGTCTTGTATGTCGTCGTACTGTCGCATCATCGATAAACGTTCTCTTTAAATCGGAAGCGTGATTCTTATACTTTGCATTGGGTGGCGACACTTAGAACTGCTGTGCAAGCATCCATTAATGGGCATATTATCACGCTCGAGAAGTATGTTTTGGCCGTCACTTGGGGACCAGTGGCAAGTTGGGGTCAGACTATCAGCGCTAATATGCTGATCTCAAACGAATTGAACAGCACGACAGCTAATATGTCAGTTCTTGCTCTTCCGTCGAGTGCAACCAAGTTGCCAGTCCCATGCTCTCCGAGGCAGAACGAACGTTGCATCGTGTTAGACTGCGCAAAGTGGGCACTTTTCGGGTGCATGCAGATGGTGACAAGATATCACCGGCAGAAAGAGTGGCACCAAAGCTAGCTGCGAGGCTCGCGTACAGGGTCGAAGGATCTTTGTTTTGTGGTCAGGCCCGGTTAGTTAATTTGTGCTGTGTACAGGATGAGAAACATACTGTAGTATGACGGGTAAATGTGTGGCACACTGGCACCCCTTGGGCAGACGGTGTGCGCTAGCGAGAAAGCAGGATTCCTGGAACGTCTCGTGGTTCTACAAGCCGGGGGAAGGGGCATTCAATAGGAAGAAGCTGAAAGCGCGTATTAAGGCCCCGCATGGGGCGGCAGTAACTCAAAGAGTGGGGTTCAAGTGGCCACGGCGTGTGTGCGCTACTGCCCATGCTACTCCTCCTGAGAGACTTGCGTGGGACCGAGTCGGCGCTCGAGTGCAACGTGCTGTGGTGCACCGCCATATTGTCGTCCGCCGCGTTGAGGTGCAGATCGCCCAATCGTGACCGGTGCTCTATGGAGAACCACCATAGGTCATGATGACCCCGACGAATTCGAGGAGCATGTAGACTCCGTGGACAGTTTTTGGCTGCTGGATGGCGTGATCTGTGTAGATGCGGGGTTCTAGATGATAATGTTTATGAATTCTTGCGTTACCTGTGTGGCGTTCCCATGGGACAACCATGGGCATAGCTCATCACTGATGTCGGTGTTGGTGTCAATCGGAAACCCGCCGTCTGCATCAGACATCGTGGACATGCGACACCGGGAGTTAGGGTGTAACCCTAGAGTGGCTGTTCAGACTGCGGCAACCACGAGACAGGTTACAGATCACAATCGTGGTGCGCGACGATCCCGCTATTTGCTTGGCTTCGATACAGTTAGTAATGATGACAATTGCAAGCTTTACGATGACGGCGCAGGGTCATCCCAGATCCGCCTCGCTTCAGGAAACGAACGACGGCGACAATGCCGTGGCACATTAAATTGCCGAAGGACTGAAGAGAGCCAATCAAAGGAGGTAAGACGAAAAAGAATGCCACGAGGCGAATGTGGAATAGCCAATGTGGACCACATGGATATATGCTAGGAGATACAAGGAAGGGAATTTCGACATCCTGAGAGGACCCCATGAGCGTGATAACAATCAGTCGTGGAGAAGTACTCACCTATGATAATAATGAGCTAACCATCTATAACAGGCCCTTTGTCTTCAACTTGTGCTTGTGGCCAAGGATCTTCTTCAGTGCGCACAGCAGACTGAACCCCTTCTCGTGTTTCTGACGAGTTGAGAGTGGTGACGGGCCTATCAGCGGCTTGTGACCTTCAAGTTGGTGATTATCTGGAGGAGGTGAGATCTAAAGGGCGATATGGGGAAATGAAAACCTGCGAGAAGGTGTGTGTAAGGATTCTAAAGGCTGACCGTAGCATTCTGCGGTAGATGATTGTGTAGTTGATGCGGAACGGAGCGAGTAATGAGGGTGATTGGCTTGTTCGAGTTGCTGTTCAACTCTAGACATCGTCACGGTCGTTTCGAAGGAGGTTTGTTGAGGTTAACTTCTGTTGAGATGTGCTGAGTTGCTATTTGGCCATCGTAGGACAGAATTTTATAGCGCAATGGGCTTGAGAGTGTCGTCAGACCAAGGTGGAGATCAGAACTACAACAGTAGTTGTAGCAGGCGTCTACTGTAGCCTGCCTTTCGGAAGCCTCCGCGTCGAGATAGCCGGCATCTCGGAAGGAAGGATCAGTCGGGCTCGGACGTCCTTTCTGCGTCCTCTTCGGAAACGTTTCCCTTTCTGGTCTCCACCCTGGTCAATCTCAAGCCCACTGCACTGTAAAATCCCGTCCTACGATGGCCAAACAACAACTTGGCACGTCTCAACGGAATGCCCTCCGCTAAGTAAAACTTCTTCAAAACCACGATGCCTAGAGTTGAACTGAAAATCGAACATGCGATCCTTGTTCCGTTCCAAGTCAACTACGTGATTATAGACAACAAAATGCTAGGGCCAGCTTTTTACATCCTCTCATGCTCTTTTTCGCAAATGCTCGCCCCTGGTTCTCGCTCGTTAGATCCTGCCTGCTCCCGGAAACGACCATCGAAGGTCACCAGCCGTCGACGGGCCCATTACACTTCTGACTCTGCAGAAGCGCGAGAAGGGACCCCGTCCCCTGGGGTGTTGAAAGACATTTTTGGCCACAACAGCAACGTGAACAGGACAAAGGGTTTGGTATATGCGTTTGGCGCTGTCGCTGTGTTATTATACGTGAGCACTTCATGACTGCTTACTATCACAGTTATCAAAATACTGAAGTCATCGATCTTTTCCTTTACTTGTATCTCCTGGCACATACGTGCACTACATCCTCATCGGCCCTTGCACATTCGCCTTAATCTCCCTTTTCCGCGTTCCCTATCGTATCTTTTTGTCCCCAGGCCGTCTGCTGTCGATGATGGGCTGTGTCAATGGTCATCGTCGATAGTCGCCCGGAGTGAGGTAGGAGGGATGGCCCCGTGTTAACCTGGCTGTCGTCATCAGCGGGCCCAATAGCATGGCAGATCGGATAGCCCCCTTTACGGCGCCGGGCCGCCATGGCATGTCCGAGTCTCGTCGTCGTCACCAGTCGCGTCGGGGACAAGACAGGGTAAGAATTGTCCCGCGCCACGCTTGAGACGAATGCTATGGTGGACACATGCGTCGACAGCCGCGATATTGAGACTTCCAGCTTAACCTCGACATGGACAGCCCATCGATCGGTTGACACGATGTAGTATCCTTTCCTCCATCCTACCGCATACTTGCCCCTGATACATGTATGCCCATAATTGAAGTATGCAACATCAATCCCCGCCCCCTTGCGAGTGGTCAGTTTCAGGCCGCGGGCACGCGTTCCCTCGCCTTTCCCGGGTTCCCGCCGGCCGTGGATGTTTTTTTTTTCGGATCCATTAGTGTGCTCCTTGGGGTACAGAACCCTATGCAGCACTATACATGTACGCAGATCTGCTTTGTAGCTATTTCTTTGCAATTGTTTCTACTGCCAGATAAACATTCTCCCATGCCCAGAGTGTGAGCAATCGTGGCGTATCGTAGGGCTTCGGTGGAATCGTACGCGGAGCTACTCGCGTGGGGGAGGGTACTGAGGCGGTGGATGATGGTCTAGTCTTGCGCGTGGACTGCGGACGACTCGGACTCGCTGATTCATTTGAAATTGGTGAAAGCAAGGCGCCGGATGGGGCCGGTCGCTGGGTATGGCCATGGACACGGCGAAATGGATGAGCAGGCGACGTAGTAATAGTGGTTCCCATTCCCACGTGCTGCGAAGATGCTACCGTATAAGTTACTTCTCGTATACTGTACATATACTAGCCAACCCTGACCACCAAAACAAAGATCATTTGATCCAGTCTGCTCGCTGCACAGCCAGGCTGAGCCAGCTTTGGCATCACTCCTTTTTCCGGTGATATCTTGCCACCACCTGCACTGCACCGAAGAAAACGCCCACCTTGCGCAGTCCAACGCAATGTGGGAATGCAACGTGCGCCCTAATATAACTATTGTAACAGCCTCGTCTGAAATGGCACACCGGCTATTTGCTACCTGGATTTCGGCAAATAGCGAGGTCAATTCCCATCCCCATTCTTGTCTTGCCTTCCGCTGTGACGTACGTGTCGAGGATGGATGCCAGGCAGGCCGATCTATTAGCGTGGGGATACGGCCCATCGCATACAAAGGGAGCGAGAGCACGTAGCTCCTCTACGAGCCTGACAAATGCACTGGGCTATTTGGGGCTGGCTCGCTGTGGTCGCAGCCACGACAGCTCAGACTGAGTGCGTATGCGCATGCGCATGCCGGGAGGCTTGAGACCTGGCTTTGTCCCATCCCCTTCCAGCACAATTGGCGATCTGCCTTTCAGAAGGACTTGAGAGACTCGGCAAGGCGAGGGACAAAAATAATGCCTTCCAAAGAGAGAAGCGGTGCCCAGAGATGCGTCCCACTGGCAGGTGGTAAACCTTAGATATGCAACTAAATCAGAATCACTGGGTTACTAACGTTATTGCCAGAAGAGATATTTGTTTGTCACGTGGGGAAAGGTAAGGATGGGCCCCTATCCCTGTACGTTTGGTCCTGGTAACGAGAAAGAAAGCATCTATTCGTAGTTTTTATGTTGAAACTTGAAGTAGCGGGAAATAACAACTTGAAGCCTCAAACGTGGTGCGATATGTGAAAGAAGTTCAGGAGGGACTTTCATGGGGGCGGAGAGTGACCTTATCCTTTAGGATTGCCTGCATGCAATGTGTATACAGACGAGCGAGGAAAAGTATCAACGCGGGGAGTTGATAGAATGGAGCCCGTAGACTCAGGAATGAGGAGAAACAGTAGCAGGACTGGTTCCAGTAAAAGAAGCGCCGATTTACTGGGACAGGAACGTTCTTCCATTGGGGGCGATGGAGAGGGTGGGTTGTGAGGTATGATAGGCCCGATGCAACCATGATAAGTTAGGACGGTAGATTAGGCAGTCCCTTGATTATATAATATTCCAGTAGTGTGAAAAAAAAGACGTTCAATGAATCCCTCTTACAGTAGTAACCCATAGGGGTGGGGATTTCGAAGTACTGTAGTCTGAGCCGTCCACCGAGGTATGTGTTAAGGCCCAACTGTAATTCACTGTGGACATTTTAATGTGATCCAATTGAATTCGTCGCCGAATCGTCGGCAAAATGCCCGCATTTGTAGATTTGTTCCGCCGACCACTCCAGTAGCGAGCGCCACCAACACTACAGTAGCCGGCGTCTAGCACGAAGTTCCTATCTATTCCTAGGTGTTCCCTCCCAGTCTTAAGCCTTTCTACCATGGCCCCAGGACAACTCACACTCCCCCAAGTTCAAGTTTCCCCCAATCTCACACTAGCAGTAACAGATGGCCCATGCTGAACAGCAATTAGCAAATTACTTTCCAGAAGATGTGTTCCCATGTCCCCTTCTGCACCATCCTCATGACCATGTATGGCAGAATGTTGCTGGGGTCAGCCCTACTCTTCATTATGTTCCCCCACTTATAAGCGCTCACATATCGGCTCTGTTCTTTAGATCCCACCTGTTGCCGGCGATGGCCAAGGCGAACATCATTGGGAGGACATTCCCCCTTCGATCGAGGACATCGGTCAAGCACAACGCCCACACTACATCGACAGGCCCCACAACTTCCCCCCACCACCAGCTGTGAGCGATGCCAACTATGTTGAATTAAGGCCCCTCTGACTATGTCTCCCCTACAGCACCCTGCTATCCCTTATGACCTAGGCGTCAATGGTGGTGTCCCGCTTCCGGTGGAAAACATGGTTATCCAGGACCAAGCTCAACACCTACACAACGTTGACGAGGCCCATTACGACGAAATCTCCCCTGCACTACCCGTGAGTATCACATAGTTATCTGGTCACGGTATAGGCCTCCTTTCTGACAATGATGGATTTCTCTGCAAATTAAAGCACCCTGCAGTCCCCTATGATCTAGGCGTCAACGACTACGCCAGACCTGTCCAGGATGTCCAAGCACAAGCACAAGTCTTTGGCCCACCAGCCCCTGTGAGTACCAACCTTTCTCTCCATTTCACATGCATATTCAACTAGAATTGTTGCCATAGGAGATTCAAGGAAGTGGCATCTTTCCTTATGCTCCTCAGCCTGCCGAAGCAGGTCCTTACCCAGCCTTCCCTGGTGATTGGCCTTACCAGGCACCTCCTGGCGCACGACAGGCAGAGAGCCTCCGACAGCTCGCTAGTCGCTATTTGCACCACCCCAATTCACAGGTTGATATGGTTCGGATGGAACAAGACCTGACTGGTCGACCCAAGGTGGTAATCATACTCGACATGGGTGATTTTCTCTGAAACAGAGTTCCGTGCCATTACCTCGCTGAGGGGATAACTCTAGGAACAGGATAAAGTGTGGGCCATCGATGTGTGTACCTACTGTAGAATCTGTCAGATTGGTTGTCCTGGCCTTCCGATTGTATCATTGCTCCCCGTTTTGTAACTGCTTTCTTGTTTTGCGTCTCATTCGTCCTATGGTGTTGTCTCTCTTCAAATTAGCAGTATGATTTCTACGAGATGCTCTGGTTTGAGCGACGATGCCTGCAGATGGCACATGAGGGTCTCCCGAGCGAGACTTGTCACCGTTATTGGAGGTATGGTAGCGCTCCCGCGAGCAACAACCCTTGGTAAAGCCGAGGGAGCGAGGGAGCAATGCGAATACCCAGTAGGATTGCATAGTCTCCGTTGTTGACGCCATCACGATCCGAATAGTCGTTATTGATTGCATATCAAATTAGGGTCAATTTCACGGATTGCTACTCTTTTTGAGTCCATTAACGTGCGCTTTGGGTACAGCACCCTACGGAGTAGCACGATTACAAAACGCATAATGTATCTTTTCCACGGCCGTTCCTTCCGATCCACCCGCCTCTTTAATATCAGCTCCCCCGACTTATAGCCAGCGTCGCGTTGTGTGTGGAAAAATGTGCTGGTGGTGGTGATGGGATGATGGCAGGAGAAAGCCGCGTGTGAGCGCCGTGCGATAACTGTGAGTAGCGATGGTGGTGCGGCACTCGTAGGAATGGAAGTCTGCACACTTGTGTACGTGCGAGATTGGTGCGAGAGATCGGTACGTTCTTCGCTTCCCCTGTGCTCTGCCCGGTCCTTGCGTCCCTGACACAGATTGCTACTTTCGCCGTAGTACCAGCCTCCATCCCATCCGACCCCTGTGCAGATAACGTTACGCTGTGTCGCACTTTCTGTCTCCCCCTTATTTCATATTGCAAGGTCAGGCACATCGCTCTTTGTCAGAGATGCAATAAGCACAGCGACGACCATCCCAATAAGTCCATGGACTCTACATACAGGCAAATTTGAATTTCCCCGTGGCACTAGGTCCACGAGCCAAATCCTCGCAGACTCAGCACACCATCGCATGTAGGCGCGCTGCAATCACTACGCCCACAACGACTTACAAAGAGGGACCACGTGCTAGTCCATAGCTGCGTCTAATTGCCGGCGTTCACGTGCCAAGATACAACCCATCACCTGCGACAGGCGAGAACCTAGTGAGGGAGGGCGAATGAGCTACACAGCGCAGTGCAGACCACTGACCAGGTGGCGAGACATGGCATATGGGTGTTGAGAAGTGACCAGTGTAGCTGCCTGTTGATGTCGTCCGTACATCAAAAAGCGAAAAAGCGACTATGGGGACAGAGGGGGAATAGGGGAGAGGGGTGTCACGCATCTCGGGCTAGTGAGTATGTGCGAGAAAACCAGCTTCGTTAGGTGTGTGCAGTGGAGGAGTTGTTATTTCGATCGGGCCCGAGAGCCGCTCCCACATGCGGGGGAGGCGAGGACTATCTGGGAAGTTACCGAAAGAACATACTACAGAGTGCGGAGACGCAGCAGCCATCTAGAGAGCGGAGGTCAGGCCTGGAATAAAGCCCGTGCACACAGGGGAGGCCCGCGAGGATGCCCAGGGCGATAGCGATTCGAAAGGTGTCCTTGAAGAAAGTTACTTCAGAACCATCGCCCCATCAAAGGTTCTCCGCATCAGTGAGGCACAAACTGCGGGCGTGGAAGTGGAAGCGGAGTGGAGAGGACAGTATCGTTCAAACTGCGACCTGTCTAAAAATCTGAAAGAGGACTTGTACCTCAAGAGTGCATTAGCTTTCTATCAAGAAGAAAGGTCACACCGTAACTATGGGATAGGCCATCGAGTTGGAGCGTGGAGGCGAATTTGGCGAAAAAGGGTGTTGTCCCATATGAAATCAACACCATTTTCCGCCTATTTAAAGGTTTGTCGTGCTGTTTTGGATCTCCCGAGCGAGCCTGACTAGAATTTTCGAGCAATCTCATAGTGGTTCGAATGGGCACCATGGTGATGGTGGCAAATTAACAAAAAAGCAAGCAAACGGAGAACGGAGTATTACATAACATAATACTTTTCCGGGCTTTTCGTCGGGCCCGTCAAGCTTCCCTCAGCCAGCTCCAAGTCCGGTCCGCACATCGCACACCTCGCGAGATCCACACAAGGCGCTGTCGGACGTCGTGGTACAGTACTGTTATACAGTTGTGCATGCAGCGCCTTATAAATGTAGAATTTCACACTCCGGCATCTGGCTTCCCATCTCGCAACTCCTCTTGGAAACATGACACCGAGAATTGGCCTCAACCCTGGAGCGGCTGTTAAAACCACAGGACAAGTCACAGACCACAAACAACGACCCCCACTATTTGCCTGGCTTCCGGCCGGCCGGGCGGCGGCGGCGGCCGGCAGAAAGAGTGGCACCAAAGCTAGCTGCGAGGCTCGCGTACAGGGTCGAAGGGTCTTTGTTTTGTGGTCAGGCCCGGATAGTCAATATGTGCTGAGAAACATACTGTAGTACGACGGGTATATGGGTAGCACACTGGCACCCCCTTGAGCAGACGGTGTGCGCCAGCAAGAAAGCAGGATTCCTGGAGGGTGTCGTGGTTCTACATGCCGGGGGAAGGGGCATTCAATATGAAGAAGCTGAAAGCGCGTATTAAGGCTCCGCATGGGGCGGCAGTAACTCGAAGAGTGGGGTCCAGGTGGCCACGGCGTGCGCGCGCTGCTGCCTATGCTACTCCTCCTGAGAAACTTGAATGGGACCGAGTCGGCGCTCGAGTGCAACGTGCTGTGGTGCACCGCCACATTGTCGTCCGCCGCGCCGAGGTGCAGATCGCCCCACCGTAACCAGCGCTCTATGGAGAACCACCATAGGTCATGATGACCCCGACGAATTCGAGGGGCATGTCGATTCTATAGACAGTTTTTGGCTGCTGGATGACGTGATCCGTGCAGATGCGGGGATCTAGCCCGTTCCCTGATGATAATGTTTCGTTGAGGATATGCACGTTTATGGATTCTTGCGTTGCCTGTGTGGCGTTCCTTAGGATTATGGGACAACCGCGGGCATAGCTCATCACTGATGTCGGCGTTGGTGTTAACCGGAAACACGCCGTCTGCATCAGACATACCGTGGACATGCGACACCGGGAGTTAGGGCGCAACCCCAGAGTGGCTGGTTAAGACTGCGGCAACCACGAGACAAGTCGCAGATCACAAACGTGGTGCGCGACGATCCCTGCCATTTGCTTGGCTTCGATACAGTTGATAACAATGACAATCGCAAGCTTTACGACGATAGCGCAGGGTCATCCCAGATCCGCCTCGCTTCAGGAAGCCAACGACGGCGACGATGCCGTGGCACATTAAATTGCCAAAGGACAGAAGAGAGCCACTCAAAGGAGGTAAGACGAAAAAGAGTGCCACAAGGCGAATGTGGAATACCCAATGTGGACCACATGGATGTATGCTAGGAGATACAAGGAAGAGAAATTCGACATCCTGATAGACACTCATGAGAATGATAATAACAGAGGTAGAGAAGTACTCACCTATGGTAATAATGAGCTAACCACCTATAATAGACTCTTTGTCTTCTTCATCTTGTGCTTGTAGCCAAGGATCTTCTTCAGTGCGCCCAGCAGACTGGACCCCTTCTCGTGCTTCTGACGAGTTGAGAGCGGTGACGGACCTATCAGCGGCTTGTGACCTTCAAGTTGGCGATTATCTGGAGGAGGCAAGACCTAAACGGCGATATAGGGAAATGAATGCGTGCGAAAAAAGGACGCTAAAGACTGACCGTAGCATTCTGCGGCAGATGATCGTGTAGTTGATGCGGAACGGAGCGAGCGATGTCATTTCCTGGAGGGTGATTGGCTTGTTCGAGTTGCTGTTCAACTCTAGGCATCGTCACGGTCGTTTCGAAGGAGGTTTGTTGAGTTTAACAAAAAAGAATTTCTGTTGAGATGTGCTGAGTTGTTGTTTGGCCATCGTAGGACGGAATTTTATAGTGCAGTGGGCTTGAGAGTGTCGTCAGACCAAGGTGGAGACCAGAAAGGAATGGCATCGTATTATTCCCCACTACTAGTACTGCCGTACCAGGTTGTATCAAGGCGCCTAGCCTTTTGGAAGCTTCGGCATCGAGATAGCCGGCATCTCGGACGGATCGGCCGAGAAGGATCGGTCAGAAGGAGGGATCGGCTCGGAGGTCCTTTGACACGAGGTACAGCCCCGGATGGGAAACGTTTCCCCTTTCTGGTCTCCGCCCCCGTCTAGTGACTCTAGTCTGGAATCTCAAAGCCCACTGCACTGTAAAATCCCGTCCTACGATGGCTAAACAACAACTCAGCACGTCTCAACAGAATGCCCTTCGTTAAGCTCAATAAACTTTTTCGAAATCACGATACCTAGTTGAACTGAAAATCGAACAATGCGATCATCTTTCCGTTCCACGTCGACTACGTGATTACAGACAACAAAGTACTAGGGCCAGCCTTTTACATCCTCTCGACAACATTTTCGCAAGTGCCCGTCCCTGCTTCTCGCTGTTAGATCCTGTCTGCTCCCGGAAACGACCAACACCAGCCGTCGACGGGCCCATTACACTTTTGACTCGGCAGAAGCGCGAGAAGGGACTCTGTCCCCTGGGTGCGTGTGCTGAAGGACATTTCTGGCCCCAAGAGTAAGGTGAAGAAGACGAAGGGTTTGGCATATGGGTTTGGCGCTGTTGGTGTGTTAACATACGTGAGCACTTCACGGCTTTTACCATCACAGTTATCAGAATACTGAAGTCGTCGATTTTTTCCTTCTCTTGTATCTCCTGGCACATACATGCAACCTCCCTTTTCCGTGTTCCTTATCGTATCGCCTTTTTTTTTCCCCTCCAGGTCGTCTGCTGTCAATGGCTGTGTCAATCGTCATCTTCGTCAGTTGCTCGGCGTGAGGTAGGCAGAGATGGCCCCGTGTTCCGCTCATCACCGCACGTGTATCGAACCTATCATACCTCACCCAAGTGATTTTCTTGCCACATCCATGAAGAACGTTCCTGTCCCAGTAACTTGGTGCTGGGACTGGTGCTGCCACTGTTTCTCCTCATTTCTGGGTCTACGGGTCCCATTCTAAAAGCTTCCCGCGTTGATACTACCCTCTGTATTTCCTCGCTCGTCTGTATACACATTGTATACAGGCAATCCTGAAGCTCACCAAAGGATGAGGTCACTCTTCGCCCCGTGAAAGTCCCTCCTGAACTTCTTTCACATCCCGCACCACATCCGATGCTTGTTATTTCCCGCTCCTTCAAGTTTCAACGTAAAATCTACGAACAGATGCTTTCTTGCTCATTCTCATTACCAGAACCAGACCAGATGTTCAGGGATAGGGACCCATCCTTACCTTCGTCCACGCGACGGGCACAGAGGAACAAATACCTTATATCTCTTCTGGCAATAACGTTAGTAACCCAGCGGTTCTGGTTTACTTCCATATCTGTGTTTTCTAAGGCTTACCGTTCTTGGCATTATTGCCGCATGGGGCGCATAGAGTTATCTTCTAAGCACCGCTTCTCCCTTTAGGAGGGTGTCTCGCGGGTACTTCGTCCACTCAGCGTTCCTCACCCCAGCATCGTCCTTCTGAAAAGCGGATCATCCAATGTGCTGGAAGGGGATGGGACAAAGCCCAGGTCTCAAACCTCCTGACACGCACATCTGCACTCAGTCCGAGCTGTCATGGCTCCGACCGCAGCAAGCCAGCCCCAAATAGCCCTGTGCATTTGTCAGGCTCGTAATGAAGCTATGTGCGCCCGCTCCCCCTTTGTATGCGATGGGCCGCCCATGCTAATAGATCGGCCTGTTTGGCATCTATCCTCGACGCGTACGGCACAGCGGAAGGCAATACAAGAATGGGAATGGGAATTGAACACAGTGTGCTATTTTCAGACGAGGCTGTTACAATACAATAGTTGTATTAGGGCGCACGTTGCTTTCCCACATTGCGTCGGACTGCGCAAGGTGGGCACTTTCTTCGGTGCAGTGCAGGTGGTAAGGTATCACCGGCAAAAGGTGTGGCACCAAAGCTGCCTGTGCTGCCTGTGCAGCGAGCGGACTGGATCGAAGGATCTTTGTCACGGTTTTGGTGGTCATTGACAGGGTTGGCTAGTATATGTACAGTGTACGAGAAGTAACTTTATACTGAAGTGTAGCATCTTCGTAGCGCATGAGAACCACTATTACCAGCCCCACCTCGCCTGCTCATCCATTTCGCTGTGGCCATGGCCGTACCCAGCGACCCGTGGCCCCATCCAGCACCTTGCTTTCACCGATCTCAGATGACACAGCGAGTCCGCGGCCGCGGCCGGGAAACCGGGAACGTGGCCCGCGGCGTGCCAGTGAAGGTGACTCGGACCACTTGTAAGGTAAGATATGCGTCACGCAAAAAGCATCGCGTTTCGTGGCAATTGCAGTAGAAATCCTATGCCGTTGGCACGAAGCCTTTTTAAACTAGCCGAACGGTTTTCTTATTTTGTGCTTTCAGAAGAACTCTGTGCAGACAGAAATTGTAGAATTGTGAGCAGCATAAAGTTTTTTGAGCTCAGAAGTCAGATTCAGTTGGAGGATCAGGTCGTCACAACACGATGGTTTTGCATGACGCACACCTTAGCAGGAACTGGTATGTTGCGTTGAGAGTATGACCCGACTAGAGACACCCTCAGGTTGTGGTCATACACGTATCAGGGATAAGTATGCAGTGGGATGGGGGGGAAGGATACCACGTTGTATTGTGTCAACCGATTGATGGGCTGTCCAGGTCGAGCTTGAAGCTTGAAGCTTGAAGTCTCAATTTCGTGGCTGTCGACGCCCACGTCCACCGTAGCACTCTAAGTATGGCGCGAGACTACTCGCTCTGTCTTGTCCCCGACGCAGCTGGTGATGACGACACTCGGAGACTTTTTTTTTGAGTCAGCATTTGTATTCCGCAACATACATAAGTAGTAAAGACGCGGTCCCGGGTCGGGCCGGTTTTAAACTAAAGACAAAGTGGGCTATTACTGGCTAGCGATGTCCAGCGCATGGTGGGCGGCGCCATATGGAGAGAAGTGACGGTATGAGGGGGGTTGTAAACGACAAGAACCCGGTTGATTTCAATCAAGCCCTCGCAACGACTCGCGCTCAGATAGGATGGGAAAAAGATTTCTAAGAACCGGAGCAGCGTGCTGGCCCAGTGCGTTCAGCGTTCTGAAGCACTCCGCACAGACGCTTGATCGGGCGACCAGTTCGGAAGTCGAAGTCGAAGCGCGGAGTGGCCGAGCGCGCTGCGTTGTAGCGAGGACAGCCAAACACGACGTGGCTGACCGTCTGTGGGTGGAAGCCGCATTCGCACGCAGAGGAAATGGCGCGCTGTGCGTGGAAGCGTTGAGCATATTTGCCGGTGAAGGCATGTCCAGTGAGGAATTGGAAGAGGGTCGACTCGGTTTCCCTTGTCGACTTTTGGCTTGGTTTGGCCTTGGCGATCGCTCTGAGGCCTTGGCTTAGTCTGCCATCGGGGGGTCCTCCGAGGACCTCGGTGTATGGGTGGGAGGTGTGCTCAGCGGCGTGCCAGCTCTCGGCCCAAGCTGGCTGCTTACCGTGACGTGGCTCGGACAGCGTCGATGGAAGTTGTGGCCATGAAGTTTGGGGGCGGGGGAGCTGCCACAAAGAACTTGGCAAGGGAGCGTCCCCGCGCGAAGCCTGGGGCTAGCACATGGCCGGCGCTTAGCGGACGGCGATCTTCAGCCTAGAGAAGCCTGCGTTATTTGTATGGGTTTTCTATTGGCTTGCCATTCCATTCCACAAGGATGAGTTGTGCCATGGCAGCCATGGCCATATACACGACGGGCAGGAATATAAGCAGAGTCCGCTTAGGGACCAAATAACAAGTCTGCTAATTTACTGGGTAATAGTTTAGCCGATATATCAATTCATTCCATCGGCTAAACTATTAGGCATTTTAAAATTGATTAACGGACTTGACTTAGTCATCAGTTTATGGACATAAGCGGACTCTGCTTATCCATTCCTGCCTGTCGCGATAAAGGTGGGCTACAGTAGATCCTCACACTGTGGGCATTTCCCAATGTAATCTAATTCAGTCGGCAAAATCCTGAAATCTGATTGGTCAGACTTCCAGAACTGAATTGGATCACATTGGGAAATGCCCACAGTGTCAGTAGATCCTGGTGGACAGCCGCCACATTGCGGTCCCTGATGAATTATACCCGGAAAACCCGTGCTTTCCTTATTTGGTAAGCCACACGCTCGGACTCAGGCTTAATACTTCCACTACTTCAAGTTCCTGTGTCTCCTTGCAGTCTTAAGCCTTCAACCATGACCCCAAGACAGCTCACACTTCCCCCCCCAATCGCACACCAGCAGTAACAGATGGCCCATGCTGAACAGCAACTATCAAACTACGTTCCAGAGAATGTGTTCCTTCTGCACCATCCTCATGACCATGTACCGCAGAATGTTGCTGGGGTTAGCCCTACTCTTCATAACGTTCCACCACTCACAAGCTCTCACATATTGGCATTGTTCTTTAGATCCCACCTATTGCTGCCGATGGCCAACGCGAAGATCATTGGGAGGACATGCCTCCGATCGAGGACATGGGTCAAGCACAACACCCACACTACATCAACAGGCCTCACAACCTCCCCCCACGACCAGCTGTGAGCGACACAAGCTATGTGGTATTAAGGTTCCTCTGACGATGTCCTCCCTACAGCCCCCTTCCATCCTCTATGACCTAGGCGTCTACAATGATGTCCCACTTCCGGTCGAAAACATGGCTATCCAGGATCAAGCTCAACGCCTACACAATGTTGACGAGGCTCATTACAACGGAATACCCCCTGCACCAGCCGTGAGTATCACGTAGTTATGTGGTATAGGCCCCCTCTCTGACAATGATTGATTCCTCTGAAAAGCACCCTGCAGTCCCCTATGATCTAGGCGTCAACGACTACGCCAGACCTATCCAGGATGTCCAAGCACAAGCACAAGTCTTTGGCCCACCAGCCCTTGTGAGCACCAACCTTTCTTTCCATCCCGCATACATATTCAAATAGAATAATCGTTGCCATAGGAGATTCAAGGAAACGGCACCTTTCCCTATGCTCCTCAGCGTGCTGAAGCGGGTCCTTACCCAGCCTTCCCTGGTAATTGGCCTTACCAAGCACTTCCTGGTGCACGACAGGCAGAAAACCTCCGAGAGCTTGCTAGTCGCTATTTCCACTACCCCAATTCACAGGTTGATATGGTTCGGATAGAACAGGACCTGACTGGTCGACCGAAGGTGGTAATCACACTCGACATGGGTGACTTTCTCTGAAACAGAGTTCCTTTCCATAACCTCTCTAAGGGGATAACTCTAGGAACTAGATAAAGTGTGGACCATCGATGTGTGTACGTAGAATCAGTGGTGTTGCTGTTATCTATCTTCAAATTAATAGTGGGATTTCCACGAGATACTCTGGTTTGAGCGGCGTTGACTGCAGATGGCACAAGAGGGTCGCCCGAGCGAGACTTGTTCCCGTTATTGAAGGTATGGTAGTGCTCCCGCGTGCAACAGCCCTTGGTCAAACCGGGGGAGCGAGGGAGCAATGCGGATACCGGGTATCCGTTTGTCGTTATGGATTGCATATCAAATTAGGCGAAATTTCACGGATTACTATTTTTTTTCTCGAGTCCATTAACGTGCGCCTTGGACAGCACCCTACGTAATAGTACGATTACAAAACGCATGTGTCTTTTCCACATCCGTTCCTTCTGATCCGTCCACCGGTCAAATATCGGCTCCCCCGGCTTATAGGCCAGCGTCGTGTTGTGCCCGAGTCTGAGTAAAAGTGCGTTGGTGATGGTGTGATGATGGGAGAAAGCCGTGTGTGAGCGCGCGATGATGGTGGTGCGACACTCGTATGAGTGGACTGGAAAGTTTGCATGCTCGTGCACGTGCGAGATTGGTGCGAGAGATTGGCGCGTTCTTCACTTCCTGCGCCCTGCCTAGTCCCTACTTTGCCCTGCGTCCCTGGCGCGGATTGCTACCTTCGCCGCAGTACCACAGAGCCTCTATCCCATCCGACATAGACTACCCTGTACAGATAACGTTACGCCGTGTCGCACTTTCCGTTTCCCCCTCATTTCACAAAGTCAGACTCACCGCTCTTTGTCAGAGATGCAACAAGTAAAGTGACAACCATCCCAATAAGTCCACGGACTCTCCACACAGGCAAATTTGAATTTCTCTGTTGCACTAAGTCCACAGGCCAGATTCCCGTAGACTGAGTACAGCATCGCATAGGTGCATGGCATTACTCCCACAACGACTTACAAGCGAGACCACGTGCTGTAGTCCATAACCCACGAGGCAAAGGTTCGCCCTGCGTTTAATTGCCAGCGTTCATGTACCAAGATATGATCCATCACCTGCGACAAGCGAGAACCCAGTGAGGGAGGGCGAATGAGCTGCGCAGCGCAGACCACTGACCAGGTGGCGAGACATGGTATATAAGTGCTGAGAAGTGACCAATGTAGCTGCAGACATTGTCTGTTGATGTCGTCTGGACATCAAAAAGGATAGAGAGGGGATGCGGATAACGCATCTCGGGCTACTGTCTGCGAGAAAGCCAGCTTCGTTAGGTGTGCAATGGAGGAGTTGTTATTTCGATCAGGCCCGAGAGCCGCATGCCCACAGTGGAGCGCCCATTGCCCTGGCGCTAGAGTTGAGACGAGCAAGGAGAGCGCTGATGCACCAAACGAGATTTGCCGACATTTATAATTCGGACGTTGTTGAATTGCCGAGGCCCGTGCAAAAACGCCAGGTAACGCGGGCCAGAAAGACAGATATTCCCATGCTGAGGCGCGGGTTCAGCCATGTGCCTCATCTTGTGAACGAAAACGTAGATATGATTGAGAGGACAACAAACGGATCTTGAAAATGACCTGAGCCGTCGTTGCAATCAGAGTCCAAAGCGAGAAAGAGAACATGTGCTCTCCGCTCTGAAATAGGGTCCTCTCGTAAAAACTTGAATGCGAGGGACCAAGATGATGGGATATATCTGATTTCCAATGAAGGCACGCGGTCAGGAATCATGATATAGGACTACCTCGGAAATTTCGGAAAGCCGCGAGGACCGAACACCGCCGTCCCGCATGCTGAGGAAAGGAGGACTATCGGAAAAGCTACTGAAAGGACATACTACGGAGTGCGGAGACGCAGCGGCTATCCGGACAGGCCTAGAATAAAGCCCACGCGCACAGAGGAGGACCGCGAGGACGCACAGGGCGATAACAATTCGAAAGATATCCTTGAAGCAAGTTACTTCAGAACGATTGCCCCATCAAGGTTGCCATGAGCGTATACTAGTAGTGTACATGGCCTCTGCATCAGCGGGGCACCAAACTGCGGGCATGGAAGTGGACGCGGAGTGGAGAGGACGGTCCCGTTCAAACTGCGACCTGTCTAAAAATCTAAAAGAGTACTTGTACCCCAAAGGGTGCTCCAGTTTCTCATTACGAGGCTGGCCACCGGGGAAGAAGAAAGGTCACTATGGGATAGGCCGTCGAGTTGGAGCGTGGGGGGAAGGGTGTTGTCCCTTACGAAGTTAACACGATTTGGTACAACAAAAGCGCAGAAACGGAATGGAGGATTACATAATACGTTTCCCATAGAGGTTGCTTCCGCTTAGCCGCTCCGAGTCCGAGCCTCATCCGTACTTACATCGCACCCCGCGATCCACGTCTTTGTATACAGTTGTACATGCAGCGCCTTATAAATGCAGAATTTCTCTCTCTCCGGCTTCCCCATTTCGCAAACAAAATCGCAACTCGTCTACAATTCACGCACCAAGGCTCGAGCCTTCACCGTGTCACCCACGGCCCACGGGACTGTGCACGCTCTGCAGAGCGGCATAGCCACTGACCAGGTGGCGCACGGCGGTGTATTTTGTTTGAGAACCGCACCATGTTTGTAGGTACAACCGTCATCTAATCAGGTATACGCACCAGGGATGCAAGTATGTAGTACGACGGGTAAAGGGGTGGCACCTCTTGGGCAGACGGTGTGCGCTAGCAAGAAAGTATGATTCCTGGAACGTGTCGTGGTTCCACATGCCGAAGGAGGGGGAATTCTATAGGAGCCGAAAGCGCGAATGAAGCCCCGAGTGGGTCGGCAGTAACTCGAAGAGTGGAATTCAGGTGGCAGGAAGTGGCATGGTGTGCTGAGAAAGTGTGATGCAGCTACGGACATTGTCCAAGATGGCCATAAATGCATAGTACATAGTATGCCCCGTGGTCCGCGTCACTGTGTGCGTCGTCCTCGTCCTTATGCGGAGCTGGAACGTTGTCCTAGCCAATGGCGTGCGCGCGTTGTTGCCCGTGCTACCCCTCCTGAGAGGATTGTGTGGGACAGAGTCGGCGCTCGAGTGCGAGGTGCGGCGCGTAAGGAAGTATTCCGCGAGGGCACCGCCACATTGTCGTCCGCCGCGCCGAGGTGCGGACCGCCCTAGCGTAACCAGCGCTCTATGAACAACCACCCCAGATCATGATGACCCCGACGAATTCGAGGAGCATGTCGACTCCGATAGACAGTTTTGGCTGCTGGATGGCGTGATCCGTGCAGATGCGGGGTCTAGCCCATTCCGTGGTGATAATGGTTGGTTGAGGACGTGCATGTTTATGGATTCTTGCGTTGCCTGGGCGGCATTCCTCAGGATTGCGGGCATAGCTCATCACTGATGTCAGAGTTGGTGTCGATCGGAACCACGCCGTCTGCATCACACATATCGTACACTCTGACGGTGTAGACATGTCGCGGACATGCGACACCGGGAATTAGGGCGCAACCCCAGAGTGGCTGTTAGGACTGCAACAACCACGGGACAGGTCACAGATCACAAACGTGGTGCGCGACGATCCCCGCTATTTGCTTAGCTTCGATAAAGTTGGTAAATGATGACAATTGCAAACTTTACGATGATGGCGCGGGGTCATCCCTGATCAGCTTCGCTTCAGGAACCCAACGACAGCGATAATGCAGTAGCACATTAATTGCGGAAGGACGGAAGAGAACCGGCTAAGGGAAGTAAGAAGGAAAGGGACAATAAGGCAAATGTGGAACGGCCAATACGGACCGTATGCACGTATGCTGAGAGATACAAGGAACAGAACTTAAGAGACGCTCACCAGCGTGATAATAATCAACTGCGGAGAAGTGCTCACCTATACTAATGATAAGCCAACCACCTATAACAAACCCTTCGTCCTCTTCATCTTGCACTTGTAGCCAAGGGTCTTCAGTGTGCACAGCAGACTGAACCTCTCGTTCTTCTGCTGAGTTGAGAGCCGCGACGGGCCCATCAGCGGCTCGTGACCTTTAAGTTGGCGATTGTCTGGAACAAGCAAGATCTAAAGAGCGATACGGGGAAATGAGTACCTGCGAAAAAGAGTGTGCGAGGATGCTAAAGGCTGACCCTAGCATTCTGAGGTATATGATCATGTAGTTGTGCGGAATGGAACGAGGAATGCCATTTCCTGGGGAACGATTGACTTGTTCAAATTGCAGTTCAACTCTAGGCATCGTGATTGAAGGAGGTTTGCGAATAGTGGCTCAGTTAAGATGACGTGCAGAGTTGCTGATCGGCCATCTGGTAGGACTGGATTTTATAGCGGGATTGAGAGTGTGGCTAGGCCATCGCAACACTACAAGGATGTGGTGGGGGTGGCGTGCACTTGGAGTGACACTCCTGGAGGGGTGACCGAAGGAGAGACAGAGACAGGAGGAGAGACACATGAAAGTGAGTAAGAGTACATTCTTCGGAGGAGGGATGGGAGGATAGACAGAGAGATGGGAGGAGATCTGGAGAGACGAGACAGAGACGTGTTGGGGAGTGGGAGGAGAGGGGGAGAAACGGGAAGAGAGACGTGTAGGAGAGTAGGAGTACACTCCCGGAGGAGAGACAGGAGGAGAGACGCGTGACACGTGTAGGAGAGACAGAAGATAGAGAAATGGGAGGAAAGACACGTGTGGGAGAGTAGGAGTCTCGCTTGAGTGAGAGAGCTGTGCACGGGACTCGGACTGACTATACGTTTCGCTAACAACGAACCTCATTCAAGACCACGATGCCTGCAGTTGATTTGCAACTCGAATAGGCCAATTAGCCCCCAGAAGTCCCATTCCTCGTTCCGTTCCGCATCAGCTATGCCATCATATACAACAGAATGCTAGAGTCAGCCTTTAACTCCGTCGCATTCTCGATTTTTTCACAAGTGCTCATTCCCGCGTATCACTCTTTAGATTTTGCTTGGTCCAGGAAACTAAGGGGCTCAGTCTGCTGGGCGCACTGAAGAAGATCCTTGGCTACACGCACAAGGGGAAGAGGGCAAAAGGGTTGTTATAGGTGGTTAGCTCATTATTATCATAGGTGAGCACATCATTATCACGCTCATGAGTGTCTCTCAAGATGTCGAATTTCTCTTTCTTGTATCTCCTAGCATACATCCATGCGGTCCACGTTGGCCGTTCCATATTCGCCTTCTTGCCTTCTTTTTCGTTGTCGTCGTCTCCAGTGTCCCAACAACCTCGCAGATCGAGGATGGTGTCGCGTTACAGTCATGACACGTGCAATTTAAAGGGCCGTTGTTGTCGTCACCTGCTGCATCGAATCCGAGGCAGAGCGGGAATAGTCCCTTGCCATCCTTGTGACGAATGCTGTGGTGGACGCAGTCGTTGACGGCCACAGGGTTGCCAGTGAGACCTCAACCTCGACCAGGGCGGCCTACCAATTGGTCGACACGACGTGGTATCCTTCCCCCCACCCTACTACATACTTGGCTCTGATACAGTACATGTACGACATCATCGTTGGAGGGTGTCTATAACTGCGTTACGCTCTTCTCAACGCAACATACCAATTCCTGCCACTTTGTGAAAGTGCTTTGTCTGGGATATGGGAATGCGCCACATGATCAGGGACTTCTCGATGTACTGTATAGAGCCCATATACCGAGGGTATGATGATTGAAACTTTCGGCAATCTTGGAGCGTCGTACATGGTTGGCGCCGCAGGGTAGTGGCAGCCTTGTTGAGCACATGACTTGTGACGGTAATTACAGTAGTAGCCATGGGCGCCAGTGGCGAAACTCGGAGAACGCCCAAGGCGACGCGAACCGCCGCCGGAGGATTATGGCTAGATTCTTTGGGCCAACCAGGCCCCGACAATTACACCTTACACACGCTCCCTCATTCCACATCACCAGACGTATATAACAGTCCATACCCCTCTCTGATTAACCGGGGTGCATCGACACCCCGCGCGCGTCTTTGTAATTACATACATGTTGCGCGTTATAAATGCAGATTCCAAAAAAAAAAAAAACTCGGAAGACTGGCAAGTTGCAGTGGCAACCTGAGGCCGAGGTGACGAGAATTGTGAGTCTGATGGAGTGATTCATGGAACACTGCCACTGCAAACGGAGACCCAGTGAACTGAACGCGCCAAGCAAGCGTGTCACGGTATCATACTGTCACCGTGATGGTGCGGCTATGTCAGAGGACAGACAGGTACCACACGGAGCGCTTTACTGTGTCGCGTCGCGATAACCAATCGTGTCCCCAATGAAAGACATCCACGCCAAGCGTATGAATGCTTCTAAAAAAATGACCGTGATGGGAGACGGAAAACAGTTCCTCTCGAGTAACAGCCCACACCGACTCCAGACACGATGTCATGGACAGGTACCTTCTGCCACAAGGATTTATGCACCCGAAGGTGAGGTCCCTAAGGTTTTCCTATTTCCATAATCGAGTATCCTGCAGCAGGCATGTGTCCCCCCAGGTGTGCGGAGGGTATCCCTGACATGAAACTTGATGCCTTGACGGTGAAGCATGTAAGTTAGATCGATCTGCCAGATCGGGATCGGAAAAGTGAATGGTACAGCCTCCAGCGCACCCAACTTTCCATTTCCAGCAAGGTGAAGTTACTATGCCTAACTTTCCGGCGAGTTACAACTGAAAGATATATAAAGCCGCTTGCTCTACCATGGCCCAAAAACAGCTCAGTACCTTACCTTCTCACTCACACACGGGCAGTATCAGATGTCTCACATTGAACAGCAACCTGAACAAGCCCATTTCTTTCCGGAGAATGAATTCCTTCGTCCCCTTCTGCACCAGCCGTATGGCTATGTAGTGCAGAACATTCTGGTAAGCCAAACCCATCTCAATGTTCTCCGGCTCACATGTACATACACTTCTTCAGGTCCCACCTGCTGTCGGTGATGGCCAACGCCAAGAGGACATCCCAATGCCAATTGAAGAAAATGCTAATTATGCTATCCAGGATCACTGGCAAGCTCAGCGCCTACGATACATTGACGGGACCCAGCACAATGAAATGTACCATCGCCCTCCCCCCCAACCAGTGAGCAACATCCAGCTATTGCATTAGGCCTCTCTCTGACAATAACTCTTTTGCAAGAACCCCATTGTCCCAGACGAGCTAGGTCCCAACGACTATGCAAGACCCATCGAGGATCCCAAAGCCCAGGCACCAGTTTTTGGCCCACCAGCTCCTGTAAGTTCTATCAATCTTTCTGTGTGGCATACAAGTTAATGCAACTCCCATCGATTGGTTCATTGTAGGAGTTTCCAAAAAATGGCATCTTTGCATACGCCCCCCAACATGTCACAGCAGGCCCTGACCGAGCCTTCCCTGATGAATGGCCTTACCAGGCGCCTGCTCCCATCTTTCCAAGGGCAGAGAATCTCCGGCGCCTTGCCAGTCAGTATTTGCACCACCCTGATACACAGGTCGATATGGTTCATATGGAACCAGGCCCTGCTGGTCGATGCAAGGTGGTGATCACACTGGAAATGGACGATTTCCCCTAAGCCGGCATTTCTTCCCATTATCTCCCAATATGATTGGCTCTGGAAGTGCTGAGACAAGGTATGAGCCATTAATGTGGGTACCTACAGTATGTATGAGTGGGGGAACATTATAAAAAGTAGGGCCGACCCCAGCAGTGTTCTGCGGTACATGGTCAAGATGATGGTGCAGAAGGGGACATGGGAACATGTTCTCTGGAATGTAATTGCTAGTTGCTGTTCAGCATGGGCCATTTTGGTACTGCTAGTGTGTGATCGGGGGGGAAGTGCTGAGCTGTCCCGGGCCATGAAAGGCTTGCAACTGGGAACTCCATAAGGGAAGCGTCAACAAAGGGTTTCACATTAGGGCGTACGTTACGGGACAGTCAAAAAATAAATAATAACCAAGATCCCAAGAGAATCGTGCGTGCAGTGATGTGATGTAATTGAAAGGTTCTGGTTATGGAATAATTGGAAAATGGAATATCACGCGTGTACCCCGCAGGCATGCACTCAGTATTTTATTCCGGCATTTCCACCACTTTCTTTTATTACGTTGGGAATATCATAGATAACAGGCTCTATGGCGCGGACTCCGACCCCCGGACTTGATCTCGACAAAGGTAGACGTTTCACAGGGGCGAAGAGTGACGACTCGGATGAGCTTTCGGATTGCCTGCATGCAATGTGCATAGAGGTGTTTCAGAAACCAGATGAGCGGGGAAACGCAGAGGGTAGTATCAATGCAAGGAGTTGATAGAATGGTGCCCGTAAACTCAGAAACGAGAAAAAATAGTGGCAGGACCAGTCCCAGTAAAAGAAGCGCAGAGTTACTCGGATAGGGAAGATGGAAAAAGGAGCCGATAGGTGATGAGCAACGTTACGGATGGTAATATTTCATCAGATAGACTCGGGCAGGGTCTGGGAAAGGTGTTGCCAGTGGGAATGGGATGTGTCCGGAGTCGGCTGGCTAGAAGCTGCCTCCAGTAGCTAGTGCCTCGTGCCTCCGAGCCGAGCAATTGAAGTATTATGTAATCCTCCTTTCCGTTCGCTTACGTTTGTTGATTTGCCATCCCATTCAGACCACTATGAGATTGCTCCTAGTCAGGCTCGCTCGGGAGATCCAAAACAGCACTACAAGCCTTTAAATTGGCGGAAAGCGGTGTTGACTTCGTATGGGACAACAACCCTTTTCACCTCTACGCTCCAACTTGAGGGCCTATTCCATAGAGTAACCTTTCTTCTTCCCCGGTGGCCAGCTCCGTGATAGAAAGCCAAAGCACTCTTTGGGGTACAAGTCCTCTTTCATATTTTTATACAGGTCGCAGTTTGAACGGCACTGTCCTCTCCACTCCGCTTCCACTTCCATGCCCGCAGTTTGGTGCCTCACTGATGCAGAGAACCTACACTATACACTCATGGCAACCTTGATGAAGCAATCGTTCTGAAGTAACTTTCTTTCTTCAAGGACATCTTTCGAATTGTTATCGCTCTGGGCGTCCCCGCGGTCCTCCCCTGTGCGCACGGGCTTTATTCCAGGCCTGACCTCCGCTCTCCGGATAGCCGCTGCGTCTCCGCACTCTGTGGTGTGTTCTTTCGGGAACTTCCCAGATAGTCCTCCCCTCTTCAGCATACGGGAGTGGCTCTCTGGCCTGATCGAGATGACAACTCCTCCACTGCACACCTAACGAAGCTGGCTTTCTCACAGACAATCACTAGCCCGAGATGCGTGACACCCCACACCCTCTCTATCCTCACAGTAGCTTTTTGATGTACAGACGACATCAACGGACAACGTCCGCAGCTACACTAGTCACTTCTCAGCACCCATATGCCATGTCTCAGCGGTCTGCGCTGCGCTGTGTAGCTCGTTCGCTCTCCCTCATGGGTCCTCGCCTGTCGCAGGTGATGGGTCGTATATTGGCACGTGAACGCTGGCAATTAGACGCAGGGCGAACCTTTGCCTCGTGGGTTATGGACTACGGCACGTGGTCTCGCTTTGTAAGTCGTTGGGGACGTAGTGGATGCAGCGCACCTACATGCGATGCTGTACTGAGTCTACGAGAATCTGGCCCGTGGACTTAGTGCAACAGAGAAATTCATACCGGCCTTTGTGTGGAGTCCGTTGGAGGGGTGGGTCGCGCCGACGTGGAGTGGTTTCAGTACAAGTTGTGTTGCTTCTCCGCTTACATCATCCGTTGTATCTACTTGCATCTCGTGACTTCCTCTCGCCTGGACTGCTGCCCCCTATGCCCCTCTCACCCTATTCCATGTTCCCCCCTCGCAAAAAGCGGTGTCCGCACCGCGTCGGCTTGGGGTTCGGGGGATGCTATGGATGTCCTCGCCCGGTTGTGTGTCTCCCACTCCTTCTGGTCATCTGCCAGTTTGGTCCCTTCCCTCGGTATGAACTCTTGCAACTGTCGCGTGCTGAACTCCCCTTCGATCTTTGTGCCGTTTAGGTGTTCGAGTGTGTAGGCATTCCATATGCACGTGTGGATGCGGTATGGTTGGGACCATTTTGGGAGCAGTTTCCTTTCTGTTCTGAATGTGTAGTCCAGGTCGCTGCGGTAGACTTGAACCAGTTGTCTGGGTTTAAAGGTGACCTCACCTGATTGTTTTAGTACCCGTTTGTCGAATGCTCTCTTTCGTGCGGTGGCGTGTTTCACCGTGGCCTCGTACCCGTCCAGGCGCTGCTGTGCGACATACGCCATGTGTACTGCCGCGTCATCCTCGTTGACCCTTGATGACGCCGCATTTGGGTCCGAGGCTGGGGTGTTTACCACGAGTCCGAGTAGGAGCTCTTTTGGTGAGAACTTGAGGGCAGGGAGTATCCTGTGGTTCAGCGCTCGCACCGCCTTGTCTAGGTGTTCCGGCCAGTTCCTGGGCAGGGCCTCCCATGTGTCGTCTGGGTCGTCGTTGCCTATCTCCGGGGCGCAGAGGCGGCGTAGGACGTGCAGGAGTATTTTGTTCGTGCCCTCCACTAGCCCGTTGACCCATGGGGAATAGGCTGGGGTTACGTGGTGCTTGCATCCGTTTGCGTTGCAGAATTCCCGGACCGCCGCATTGTTGAAGTGGGATCCACCATCTGTCATGAAGGCCTCAGGGGCGATGAAGTGTCATGCGATTGTTCCGAGCGCGTCCACTGTCGTTTTCGCCGTGCCCGCCATCTTGTACTTGAATGCCCATATGTGCTGGGAAAAGGTGTCTAAGTACAGCCTGATTGTGTGGTACCCCCCTTTCCCTGGTGGCATTGACAGGTAGTCGCCGACCAGTAGTTCGAACAGGTGGCAGCAGGTGATTGGTTGGAGGAGCACGTTGAGGTGGTTTGGTCCGAAGTTTTTGCACCGGGCACATGAGCGTATCGCTCGCATTATTGACATGTCTAGGTCTGGTGTTACGATCATGCTGCCTCTGTGCACTAAACCAGCCCTTGCGCAGTCTCTGGGACATGCGACTAGGTACCTAACAAGACAAGGATGGAATATGGACCTCCCTGGGAGGCCCTACGATGCTACGCGATTGAATTACTGTACGAGACTGGAACTGACACTGAACTGGACTAATTAGGAAGGAGCTCCTAGCCTCATGCTACGAGCGCATGGTTGTGGCAGACGCATGGCACTAGCGTGTGCATGCATGGCTCATATCACATCGGCACATCACAGCACGCTGAAGGCGTGTTCCCTAGGTCCTAGGGTGTAGTGCAGACGTGTTCCGGCGTGTATGCAGGCCGCGCATACCTACGATAACGGACTCTTGAATGATTGGACGCTTGGACTGACCCTTGACATCATTCCTTGCACGCGCCCATCAGATTGAACTAGAACGCTGCCGCGCCCTTATGGCGTGTGCTCTGGACCCTTATGACGACATGGGCCCTATGCCCTGACACTTACGCGTCCCTCTTGATAGGGGCCTGACCGGTTTACTATAAGTAGTACGCACTTTGGACATGTAAAACTCAGACTCGACCTCTTCAATAATACAGCCTACCAGATCTCCTTGGAACCACTGCAGAGTGATCCCTTGGTTAGGACGAACCAGAACAGACCCCAAAGGACCACCAGTACACTCCGCTTCTTGCTCTACCCCCTTGTTTCTCCTCCCTTGTATTCAGGGAACCTTTGGCCCCTCACACCTTTGCGCTTGAGTCACCAAGTGCACCTGCGTAACTTGTGCACCAGTGGCACTTGTGTACCTTCGAAGGCCTACGTATTGAGCCTCAGCAATCAATAGGAGAACCCTTACAACGTCCACAGTACCAGCGGTACTACCCTACGAAGCAGGACTTGGGCTGAACCAAGTCACCAGATAGCACGCCGCTAAGAACGCCCCAGGCTGAGCGTAACATCTGGGCTGGTGATGCGATCGGTTAGTGCGATTTTAATCACGTCGCGTCCCATGTGTCCCCCTTCCTGGTGTTGTTGGTGGGCCATCTCTTCTGCCTCAGTCCGTGAGACGCACTCAGTTCTGGTGCGCGCCTGTGTGCTTGACCCGCCGTGGAGCTTCCACAGTTTACCTTCTTCCAGCATGTACTGGGATGCTCGGTGGCGCGCACGTTTCCGGTCATGCACTGTTCCTGTGTTGTCTCGTGCCGTCAGCGCGTCAATGACCTCTACGAACAGGTGTTCGTTTTTGAGGCGTTCGCGTAGGTTTTCCGTTTTGTCATCTGTCGCTGTGCCCACTGTCAGCGTCATGATGTCATTGGTCAGTCCTACCACCTCGTCTCGGTCTGGGTTGACTGTCCATTCGCTGCCATCTCCCTCCTGCTGTGTGTTAAGGCTCGAGGGGCCTTCTGGCACAACTTGTGCGACTAAGCCTAAAAGACTAGACGAGGAGTATCACATGCGACGATGAGGAGCACGGGATCTGAGCGAGGTACTTTCAGTGACCTCGACGACGTAAGAGGAGAAGCTGAGTTCTTTGGAGTATTGCGGAGTCATGAGACGCGTGACCTAAGGCAATCTGAGCTAAGTCGTTACAGCCGACTTAGAGGTGCGTGGGAGTGGAGCTAGAGGGCCGAGCAACGGTGAGGGCAACGACAAGGCAGGAAAGGCGACTTGAGATAGCAGAGCTAGCTCAAGGCGCGGGACAGGGACAAGGGGATGGAAAGCAAGGTCAGGTCTCGATTGCGAAACTAAGTCAAGCTTAGGGCTTGACTCTGCGTAAAGTGGACTCCTTATATAGGAGTCCTACAGGGAATCACGTGTCACCTACTACCGAGTCATAACGAAGGTAGTAGAATGTCCAAGAACATTCCGTGCTAAGTATAGTACCAATCCGAGTCAGCACGAGTCAGGATCTAAGTATAGTAGCAGGTTGATCTGTGGATCGGCCAGCATGAGTCATGATACCAAGCAGGCCAAGAAGGCCGTCAGTCAGCAGTCCGTAAGCGCGTATAGTAAGCAGCCACTGAGTCACGGAGCAAGAAGTAAGCATAGTATTGTAAGCAGTCCACGTATGGGAGTCAACGGTCCGGCAGTCCGAGAGGGAGATCGTAACACTGTGGCTGTCCTTCCCACTTCCTGCTCAAGCCGTCCGCAACTACGTTGATCTTGCCTGGGACATGTCTCACGTCGACAATCTGGTGTGCCAGGATGCTGTCTCTCCACCTTGCATGCGCTGTGGATGGCTTGTCACTGAGCAGTGTGTCTCGGAGCGCTTGGCAGTCTGTTTCAATCTCGACCAGGAATCCCCAGATTATGTCTGAGAATTTATCCAGCACGAATTTGAGTGCAGCAAATTCCAGGAGGAAGGGTTTGTACTTAGCTTCCAAAGAGGATGTTCTTTTTGACGCGAAGGCAATGGGGTGCAGCTTGTGCTTGACAGTTCCGTCTGGTCTTGTGTGGGGGAATCTTTGGGCGAGGATGCCTGCAAAGCCCTCCTTGCACCCATCTGTTGTGACCACGAAGGGTGTTCCATCCCAGCGTGGTCCTCGGAGCACTGGCTCCGCTGTGAGCGCAACTTTGAGGTCTAGGAACGCTTTGGTGTGTGCTTCGCTCCAGTGGTTCCCCAGCTGGTGTGCAGACATGACGCGACGGTATGTGGTCTTTGTGCATGGTTGGGGCAGTATGACGGCTGAGAGCAGATCTCTCAATGGGCCTTCTCTGCGCACGTAGTTCCTAATGAGGTCACAGAAGTGTCCTGTGAGTCCTAGGAATGAGACCAGATTCAGCGCAGTTTTTGGGCGTTTCCAGTCGACTACTGCTGTCAACTTAGCTAGGTCCGGGAGCACGCCGCGTGGTCCAATGCGGGCTCCAGCAAACAAAGCCTCGGTCATGAAGAGCTGGGATTTGGTTGCAGATAATGAGAGCTTCCGCTTGCGGACGCGTTCCAGGATTCGCGTGAGTTTCCCCATCATCTCCTCAAACATGTCTGCTGCTGTGCCTCCATCGTCTACGAATATCTCCAAGGTTTCGTCCGCAATCAGGTTGTGGAGGTGCATCACGGTGACGTTTGCAAACGCTGTTGGTGCTCCTGTGAGTCCGAACGGCATGCGCACATACCAAAAGTGCCCCAGTCCTTCTATATAGAACGCTGTGTATGGCCTGGATGCTGGTGCGATTTCCACTGCATAGAACCCGGATGCAAAGTCAACAACGCTCACGTACTTGTGTCCACTGAGGCGATGCTGCTTTGCTCGGATGTCGCCCTGAGGCATTGGCGTGACCTTTGAATGCTTGTTGACGTCTTTGAAGTCTTGGCAGACTCGCCATTTCTGTTCCTGCTGCTCCTCCCTTTCAGGCTCTTCTTCTGCGTTCCGTGGCAGTACCTGAAACTGGGGCGTTAGGCCTGCTGCAGCACATTCTTCATTTACCTTGTGCTGTAGCTCCTCCAGTGTCAGCCCTGCTCCATCGTGCTGTTTCTGTCCCAGGGTGGTTTGTGACACGCATTTGATTTTGGCCGGGTCTGCTCTCTTGATGATGCCCGTGTCGAGCATTTCCAGCACTTTCTGGTGGAGGTACCGGCGCTGGGGTGGTGTGAATGCTCGCTGTCGTGCTTTTGTTGAGAGCAGCACGTCGCTGGGTATGTTGAGGTCGAGCGTGGCGCCGCGTGCTGGTATGACTTCCCGCACGGACAGTGCGAAGCAGTCGGCATACTTGGCCATGAGTTCTCGTGCTGTTGCCTGCTGTTCGTCTGTCAGCTCGCTTCCTATCCGAACCGCTCTCAGCACCACTTCTATCTGGTTTGGTTTGAACGGCTCCATCTGCCTTGTGAACACGTCATGGTTTGGCTCGAGGTTGTCTGTTTCAATTTCCGTTCCGCCGCCGTCGTGCTGTGTGTCCACACTGTCTGCACCTGTGAAGTGTGCCTGCACGCTGTCTTCATTTGTGGCGTCTGAGTTTTTGGTGGTGTGTGGGGGCCCTATTTGGTTGGTCAGTACTGCTGTCTGGGCTCCATTTCGTACCTGGATAGTGTCCATTTCATAGTCATGGACTGCTTTGAAAGCCTGTAGCATCGGTTTGCTGAGGAGGAATGACCATCCCCCTCCGCTGTTGAAGACTTCGAATTTGCCTCTCCCCATTATTCCTGCTAGTTCCACTGTTCCTTCCCATGCGGCTTGGGATTTTACCAGTGTCCCGTCTGCCATTCGTAGTACTCTCCTTGACGTTCTCCACCCCGAGAGCTTGTGTTTCACCTTCGCGTAAACGCTTGTGCACATGGCACAGATCATGGCACCGTCGTCAAACAGCGCGTGTACTGGCATGTGTTCATCCTCGTGTCCATGTAGCCGGACCTCGTGTACGAACGGTTGCGCTTTTTCGTTTTCGTCTTCGGGTCCCTCGATCGCGTACAAATCAGATATGTGCCATTCGTGTTCGCTGTGATCGACGCAAGCTTCGGGAGGTGAAGACGGCTCGTCCCCACGCGGTTCCTCACCCCGCATGGGGACTGGTACAGTAGGCGTTGGTGTGTTAGCTTGGGCCGCCCGTTCGCCCTCTATGCGGACGGCCCTTCCCCATTTCCCTCATCCGTGCTCCAATCCTCGCCCTTCCATACCGTTTGTGCCCCATCTTCCCCTTCCACTACCAGGTACACCTTCTGCTGTGTCTTGTTCATCTGACCCAGGATGCCACCGCAGATCAACCTCCACCTGCCCTCCTCGCGTGAGAGCCTCTTTGGGTGATCCAGTGGCATCCGGCACAGCGCGGCTCGGTGTCCGTTTGCCCCACACCGGAAGCACTCTCTGCTGCAGATTGGGGCTGTTCCCGGCCGCAGCGGTACTGGGGTTGCTTCGGTGACTGCGTCGGATGGTGCCCTTGCCTTCACCCACTGGGTTAGCTGCGCATTGTATGCCGCGTGTCCCGCGTCGGTGTCAGGCTGGTGGGGGTAGGTTTGGAGGCGTTGCCTGAGCGCTGCCTTCTGGGCTTCGGTTGGGGGTTCCCTTGTGGGCTGGGTTCTGCTGGGTGAGGATGTGTATGAAAAGTCCCTGGCACCTTTGCCTTGCGTGCTGTTGTTAGGCTTGGGCTGGGGGCTTTGAAGGCTTAGCTGCTGGAATTGTGAATGGAGGGACGCCGTGTTGGAGCCATGCTGTTTCTCCAAGGCACGCAGGCGTTTTTCAAAAGCTTCCTCCTGCTCGCGCAGGTGCTTTTCGAAGGCTTCCGCCTGGTCCTGCTGCGCCCTCTCGGTGTCTGCGTGCTCGTTGAGTTTCTCGACATCGATGGCTTTGACTTCAGCTACAAAGGTTGTCCAAGTGGCTGGGTTGTTCTTCACGCACTTCTTGATCGCCTTGGGGAGACCTTCCATGACGATGGGAAGGTATTCCTTGCGGCTTTCTAGCTGGCATGCACATGCGCGCGTGAAGATTTCGTCCGCCCATATGATGTGAGTGTACTTGTGGGTGCCACGAAACGGCACCTTCTTCCCCAGGTCCTCCGACTTGAGGGGAAGGTTTAGTAGATCTTTCACCTTCTCCGTGTCTGTCTTGTCAGGGTCGGGGTCCTCTCCCCAGTGGTCAATGAACTCGGCCTTGAGCAGGCTCCAGTCTTCCTGCATTGCCTGGGGGAGTGCTGTGAACCACCGGTCTGCGGGGGAGTTGACGTCCAGGCAAAGGCAGAAGAACTCTGCTTTTGCTTCCGCTGTTGAGATCCCGCTGATGACCATTTGGCGGGTGACGCGGCGCAGGAACGCGATGGGGTCTTCGGTATCCCAGCCGCTGAATGTGAGGTCCACGAGGGGTGTTGCCGGCGCTGGTGTGGTTGCCGTGTTCACTGCCATGGGCGCTGGCGTGGTCTGTGGCTGTGTGGCTGCGGTGGGGGGGGGAAGGGGTGATGGTACTGTTGGAGGGGGAGGGTTTGCCGGTGTTGGTGGGGGGAGGGGAGTTGTTGGTGCTGGTGGGGTAGGGGGATTTTCTGGTGCTGCTGGGGGGAAGGTGAGGAGGCTTTCGATGTTTAGCTCGCTACCAGTGGGGCTGCGGGGAGGGGGCTCGTTGCTGCTTGGGTCTAGGGTTTCGTTGTCCACAAACGGGCTGGGAAAGGCGGAGGAGGTGAGGCTGCCCGGTAGGGAGCTTAGGATGGAGCTGCCAGGTGTATCCGTGTTGCGCGTTGTGTTTTCGTTGGATGGGGGGTCTGGGTTTTTTCTCTGGTTCTGTGCTATAAACTTGCCTCCCGGGCCTCTCGGGGGCAGTGCTCGGCGTGCAGGTGCCATGCTGGCGTTTCTTTTACGTGTGCTCAGGTTCGTGTTCGGTTATGCTCGTGTTCGGTTGCACTGGCGTGCTCTGCCTGCTGTGCGTGTGCCGAAAACCGCTCTCGTCACCACATTGGGAGGGTGGGTCGCGCCGACGTGGAGTGGTTTCAGTACAAGTTGTGTTCCTTCTCCGCTTACATCATCCGTTGTATCTACTTGCGTCTCGTGACCTCCTCTCGCCTGGACTGCTGCCCCCTATGCCCCTCTCACCCTAT
Source organism: Lactarius sp. MG50 (assembly GCA_003314065.1). NCBI lineage: Eukaryota > Fungi > Basidiomycota > Agaricomycetes > Russulales > Russulaceae > Lactarius > Lactarius sp. MG50. Next base: position 36,444 of record QLOZ01000862.1, read on the forward strand.
TCCAACGTCGCCGCTGTGTCGCCCCAGCTCTCGCACACGACGCACTGCTGTCACGTCATCGCCAACAACCCCCCGCTTGCAAACGTGGCTGGGGGTGGTTTGCTTCTCAGAGGTACCCCCTCTCGCTCACATGCGCGAGCTGGGGTTTTTTTTTTCTTTTTTTGTTTGTATGATTCATAACTCATCTCACAGGTACATGGCGACCTGGTTTCGCTGCCATCTCACCATCACCACCCCCTCTCGCCCGCAAGCGCAAGCTGGGGGTGGTTGCTCCCTTCACGAAAAGGCCCCGCGCCACGTCACCACCCTTCATCGCCACATCGCCACCACGTCACCGCCACGTGCCACTGTCGCTAGCACGTCCTTGCCACCACGTCGCTGCTGGTCGCCGCCACGTGCCACCACGTTCTCAGTACATCCGTGCCGCCACCGCGTCGCCAGCATGTCCTAACCGCATTGCATCCCATGTTGCCACCTGCCGCCACATCGCACCCCACGTTGCACTCATCGCCGCATCACCGCCACGTCGCCGGTCCCCGTCGCCACCTGTTGCCACCGTGTCGCCACATGTTGCCATTGCATCGCCACCCGCCGTTGCATCGCCACCCGCCGTTGCATCGCCACCCGCCGCCATGTCGCCACCTGCCGCCGCGTTGCACCCTGTGTCACCACCCGCCGCCACCACGGCGCACCCCACGTCGCCACCCGCCGCCGCGGCGCACCCACATGCCACTCACCGCCGCGGTGCACCCCGCGTTGCCACTCACCACCACGGCGCACCCCGCGTCGCCACTCACCGCTGTGGCGCACCCCGTGTCGCCACCCACCGCCGCGACGCACCCTGCATCACCCCCTGCCGCCGCTTCACACTCTGCGCTGCACCCATTGCTGCTGCGTTGCCACCACCAACCCCCCTGTGTTCACAAGTGCAACTATGGGGTATATTAATAGATATGTGATACATAATTAGAAGAATTTGTTGTACCATAGCTAGTTTCAATAAAATGATTTACCACTTGAATGCTCCCTTGAGTGACTTGATAGTTCTTAAACTTGCTTGAACTGAACTTGCCTGACTTAGTCTGCCACTTAACAATGCACTTAACCAGACTTAACACCCAGGTGTATCAATAAGACTGACAATAAGTGCAGCTAAGTCAAATATAAGTGCAGATAAGCTAATTCATAGGAAGACCCTACTTGGGCCAAGTCAATTCTACTTGGCCCAAGTAGGGTCTTCCTTATCAAAATTTTACTTGAGTGTACTTGAAGTGCTAAATAAGTCATAATAAGCTGTCATAAGTCCTGTTAAGGAAATGTTGGACAATCCTGATGTGCACAGGATCCACTATATGTACTACTTTTTTTTTTTTTTTTTTTTGAATCTGCACTTATATTCCACAGCGTATAATGAAGATACAGACATGGTCTATGTAGTCCTATGTACTTATGATCAGGTAGTTAGAGGCAATATGAGATGAGTCAGCATTAGCTAACTATGGGCTGGAGTTAGGATTAGAGGGTGAGATTGAAGTCAAGGTGTAAGGCCTCTGTGAAGATTGAGACATCAGGGTATTACATTATGGGCCCCCTGTGGTGCCTGCTCTCTTTGGCTGCTCTGAGCTGCTCAAATCAAGTGCATTTTTCAGGTGACCAGCTGGGATCTGGTAGTATTGTTGGAAATGGTGTAAGTTGAGGACCCTCACCAGTTGGGGCATTTACTCCTGGGTTCGAAGTTGGTGTTGGTGTGGTTAGTGGGGCAGTGGTGCTTGGGACACGCTTAGGTGGTGTTTGTTTCCAGCATTTGACAGTGATCACATGCCTGAAGGCATAGAGAGTTCTGAGATGCAGGAGGGCTTGGGCGCTCGTGCCGTTTGGGTCTTCAAAAGAGACAGATAGAGAAGAGGTGGCACCAGGCTGGTAGGTGGTAGGGTCCTGGACCCATGATGGCTTCTGGGTGATGTTGAGGGAGGTGTAGGCTGGGTTCTCAGTGACTAGTGCGCGGTGCACCTTGTCAGGCATGTGAGCTCCTCTTGTGTCAGTTGTGCCAGTTGGGATGGCATTGAGGCAGACTTTGGACCACTTAATATTGTGGTGTAGAGAGGGTGGGGTTTGGGGTGCAGACTTGGCAAGGGCTGAGAGAGAGGGTTGCAGGGCCTCAGAGAAATGGGGGAAGGCTGTCACGCCCATGATCTGGGCGTACCTCCACTGGCAATGGAGGGGGCGTAGGCAATGTTGGGGACTGAGGGTGCGAAGGCAAGAGGTCTAAGTACCTCTCTCTGGCTGGCGTGCTTTGAGTATGCTTGAACTTAAGTCCCTTCCCCTTCAGCATAGACGAGGGGGAATCTGAGTGAAGTCAGGCAGTGGGCCTGAGGAGCGAGGATTCACAAGTAAAGGCAGAAGATGTTTTACAAGCCTGAGATTACAAGAGAACAGACTTAAGGTCTGCTCTAAGCAATGTGATGCAATATAAGTACATGCAGGCATGAGTTAGTACGAGTCATAGTGTCCCTAGGACACTACTAAGCAGTTCGAGTCATCAGGAGTCACAGTACAGTAGCTGAGTCAGGTAATCATGAGTCAGTAAGGTGCCAAGGCAGCGCATGCGCAGAGGCGTGCAAATGTAGCACAAGTGGCTGTGTGCCAGTCCAGGCGGTCCGTCAGACCCGGTGGTAAGTAAGTGGTACAGTGGTGAGACATGAGAGCAGAGTCACAGGCCGTAGGGGCCTGGCAGTCCATAGAGTCAAGTAGATAATAGCAATGCGCTCCCTTGTGGACAACAAGGAAGGACGATGCTACTGTCCATCGAAGTGTGAAGTGGTAAACATAGTAAAAAAGTAAAAATGAGGCATACAAGTCCACTGAGTGTGACATCATCCCCCTCCTAAGGTCCGTAACTGCCCTCAGTTACTACCCTGGTTGGTCCAGTCATAAGCGTCCATTGCCTGTGTGTCATAGCCATCAGAAATGACAGGATCAGCAGGGGTAGGCACAGGGTCCTCCAAGATGGGGTAGGCAAGGGAAGGGCTGTGCCCCCTGGCTCTGGCGAGGTGTGCAATGAGTGAGTAGGGGCCTGGAGGTGGAGGGCAACCAAAAATGCATGTGGAGAGGGTCAGCTCCTCGGGGCATTGGGTGTAGCCTTCCCCTGCTTTGTGTAATGCTTCGCGCAGGCAGGAGTCAGGGCAGTAGTTGAGGACTTGGTCCTCAGGAGTGTCAAGGGGGGTGTGCGCACTGGTCATGTAGGGGTAGAGGACGTTGTAGGCATCCGCAGTGGAAAGGCATGCAACCACCTGGTGCCTCTGGTCCTTGTAATAGCCCAGGCACCTTGAGTGGTATTCCAGGAGCCTCTTGGACTCGGACATGTGCCTCTTCTCCATCTCAATATCTACTGCATGTGAGTCTATGGCCATCTCTGTGACGCACAAGTGCTCTACCTCCCCAATCATGTATGGGTCCCCCAGGGCTTTGAGGGCATCATCGACGTGTCTGTAGAAGGCCCCAGTGTCACCACCTTCATCAGCGAAGATGGAGACTTGATGAGGGGTGAGCTGGGGAAGTGGGCGGTAGGAATTTTCAGGTGTGGGGCATGCATGGAGTGGGAAGGTGTAGGTGACTTTGTTCTGGCCCATAGTGGCCATGAGGATAGGGTCCTTCGCACTGAACATGAAGGCAATGTATTTGGGGATGATGAGGTGGCCTGAGCCATCCTGGATACATTCTGACCAGTACCAGGGGGAGGCAGGAGAGTTAACGCGGAAGGGGTGCCCTGGGTGGTCAGCTTCCACAGCCCCTTCATTCACTGCATCCAAGTCTATGGCTGCGAGGGGGCACCAACAATCCTCCTGCATCTTCTTCCTCCACTCTGGGGTTCCAGGGCCTTCGTCCTGCTTGACACTGGTGCGCAGGGAGGTGGTGGCGTCGATGACGGTGATGCAGGTATCCTTGTCGTCAATAGTGTCAATGATCTCTGTGATTGTGGCATTGAGGCATGCCACAATCTCTTCCCCAGTCTGTAGACCATGCATGTCGATGGCAAAGGAGGGTCCCTCTGGTTCAGAGTCACCCCAGGGGAGTTTGTGGTTCTCCTGGTCCAGGAGAATGAGGCCAGGGGTGTGAGTGGAGATGGGAGTGTGGGCATCAGGGGTGGAGGTGGTGATGGGGTTAGCAGCAAGGATGTCTAGGGTTTCGACTGGGGGGAGCTCAACATCGGACATAGGGGAGGCAGGATGTGGGCTCATAGAGGGTGGTCCTTGGTCCACAGCGGCAAAGAAGTCTGTGTAGTCCCCATGGTAAATTGGGGAGCCAGGTGCAGAGGAAGTAGTAGACGAGGTAGACATGAAAGTAGGAGGATGATGATGAGGGTGACAAGCCACAGTGTTTCAAGTGTAGGGGTGGAAGCATTGGGGAGAGGAAGAGTAGCGGAAGACAGAAGGATGTATAGAAGCCACTGTGGCGAGAAAACTGAGGGGGTAGGTTGCAGAAAAAGAGTTGGGGTGTTTCTTTGCGGTTTTATAGGCTGTCTTGTTTTGTGCCATTTCAGTCTTGGCCTGGTTTACAAATGGGGCCAGTGCTTTAGAGCGGGAAGGTGTGTGGGACTGGTACAGGGTCTCAGGGTGGCCAGGGAGGTGAAGTGACATTGATGATGCTGAGCGAAGTGGCGTTGGTAGACTGGGACTGGCTGGCACAGGTGGGAACGTTGGGAGACTCATTGAGCTTGACAATATGTGTGAGCATGCCGAGGGTGCAGAGCTGGCCGTACTGTATCTGGGCAGGGTTGGTGCTGGTGGTGCTTGGGGGCCACTGCTCAGAGAATTTGGGGATAAGTGAGCCAGGCAAGTGTCCCTGAATATCACCCCCCTCCTAGGTCTCACAGTGCCCTGATGTGCCTTGGTCTTCTGATGGAATTCCCTGACTAAGTCTGGTGCAAATACACCTGTAGCTGGTTCCCAGGTGTTGTCAGCATGTGGGTAATTCCTCCACTTGATGAGGTATTGATGTTCATGTGCTTTGCCCCAGTAGCGCTCTCCCATGATGCGCTCAACCTCCCATTCTGGTGCTCCTTCAATGATTTCTGGGGGGGGACAAGTGTAATTGGGTCCATGCATGCTTGTTTCTTGGTAAGGTGTCAAAAGATCGGTGTGAAACACATTATGAATTGTCCATGATGGTGGCAACTCGAGTTGGTAAGCTACTGGGGAGATGACTGATGTGATCTTGAATGGGCCGAAGTGTTTGGGCACTAGCTTAGTACTGGGGTAATAGGTTTTGATGTGGCATCCTTCTAGCCAGACCTGTTGATCCTTCTGAAACCGAGGTGTTACTGTCTTTGGTGGTGCATTCAGGAGTGCTTGTGTGCACTTCCTCGCGTTGGTGATGTGCATGAGGCAATCTTGCACTGCTGGTGGGTTTGTGGGGTCATTGTCTATCATGCACTGGGGTTGGTAGCCAAATGGTAGCTCATGCGCAGTGAGTTTGGTGTGGTTGTGTGGCCAGGAGTTGAACACAAACTCTGCCATGGGGAGATAGTAAGCCCACTGGTCCTGTTGATCTGGAACCCAGAGGCGCAAGTACTGCTCTACTTGTTGATTGGTGCGCTCGCTTTGACCATCTGTCCTGGGGTGGAAAGCAGTGCTTATGTTCTGCTTAGCGTGTACGCTCTTTGTCAGTGCGCGTGCAAAGTGTGATGTGAATCTAGGGTCACGATCTGAGATGATGCGCCTGGGTAATCTGAACCAGGGGACAATGTGACAGAAATACAGGGTGGCTACCCCTTTGCCTGTAATGGTGGTGGAGCAAGGGAGGAAGCATGCAGCTTTGGAGCAGCCTTGGTTGATGATGGTGAGGATGGCATTGTGTCCTGCGGAAAGGGGGAGGTCTGTGATTAAATCCATGGAAACACTTTGGAAGGGCCCTTCTTCTGCAGGAACGTCGATGGGGAATAGTGCTGCCCTGGGTTGTGTGGTGTGTGCCTTAGTTTCTTGACATTTGGCGCATCCTTGCACATATTCTTTAGTGAATTGTTCAAGTTCCTTCCCCTTTTTGTAGTGTCTGTGCAGTAACATGAGTGTGTTCTTCACTCCTGGGTGTCCGGCGAGTGGGTGGTTGTGGTAGCATTGGAGGACTTGTCTGCGCGTCACTAGGTCTGGTGGGAATGTGGCAAATTGAAGTGTTGCAATGTGTTCTGGGGGGAATAGAGTGATATTCTCATTGTCATGCTCTCCCTTGTCTCCTGGGGGCCGTGAAAGGAAGTCTGCAGGGATGTGTTGTTTGCCTGGGATGTGTATGAGTTTGAAATCATATTCCTGGAGCTCTGGTGACCACCTGGCTTGGTGGCAGTTGAGGTTTTGCGGGTGTAGGAAGTACTGCAGGTTGTGGTGATCTGTGCGGATGATAACCTTGTGTTCACTACTTGCGAGGTATGCTTTCCAGGTGTGTAGGGCATCCAATATTGCGAAGGCTTCTCTGTCAGCGACATCCCAGTTGTGTTGTGTGGCATCGAAGGTTTTAGAGTGGAATGCGATGGGATGGAGGTGATTCTGTTCATCCAGTTGTTGCAGGACTGCGCCAAGTGCGTGCTGGGATGCATCTGTGTCTACATAAAACTGTTTGCTGAAATCTGGCTGTTGCAGTACTGGTGTGGAGGCCACACTATCCTTGAGGGTGTCAAAGGCAGCCTGTCGCTCCGCTGTCCATTCCCAGGGAGTGTCTTTGTGTGTGAGTTCATTCATGGGGCATGCCTTTTTGCTGAACTTGGGGATCCATCGGTGATAGAAGAGGCAAAAACCAATGAATGCGCACACATCATGTACACACTTGGGGACTGGCCATTCCAAGATTGCCTTGACCTTGATGGGGTCCATGCAGAGGCGATCTTTTTCAAGTATAATGCCAAGGTATTCCACTGTTGTAACTTCAAAGAGGCATTTGGCTGGTTGCAAGTAGAGATCATGTTTGAGGAGGACTTCCAGGACCTGAGTGGTAATGCATTGATGTAGTGCATAGTCCAGCGGTGTGTGCACGAGAATGTCATCCATGTATACCGTGACATATCCTCCGTCAATGAGCTCTTTAAAGATCTGATTCATCATGGTCTGGAATGTTGCTGGGGAGTTGGTGAGGCTGAAGAACATGACCATTGGTTTGAACAGTCCTAGGTTTGTCTTGAACGCAGCCTTCCACTGGTCTCCTTCTCATATGCGGATGTTGTTGTAGCCCCATTGGATATCCATCTTGGTGAAGAGTGCATGCCCTCTCACCCTGTCGATGAGCTCTGGGATGAGGGGGAGTGGGTAGCGGTTGCAGACAGTGATGGTGTTGAGCTTCCGATAGTCAATAACTAAGTGTAGATCCCCATTCTTCTTTTTGACAAAGAAGACTGGGAATGCATACTCTGATTTTGACGGTTTGATAAGGCCTTGTGATTCATTGTCCTTGGTCCATTGGCATAGAAATACTTGCTCCTTGGGGTTGAGTGGGTATATTTTACAGTCGAAGTTTGTGGGTGTGTCTGGTTTGAGGTCGATAGTGTGGTCCCATGAGCATGAGCCTGGGAAGCATTGGGCTGCTTGTTCACTAAACACTTTGCAGAAGCGGTGGTAGTGCATGGGTACTATCTGGTCCCATGTTTTGACATGGTTACGAGGGACCATGGCTCAAAGCAAGCTCACGTTCTTGTCACGTGATTGAGTAGGCACTACACGTGACCTAAGTCGTCTGGTATTGCATGTGATCCTGGGAAGGATGATCATGTGGTATCTTGTTGGAACGAAGTGAGGCCGAGGTGCCTGAGGCTGAGATGCCCAAGTACTTGGTTCCAGTAGGTCCTTTGCAAAGGAGCCTTTCTGTGACGTTACATGTGTTATAGCACACACATCAAGCTTCGATGTGGCTGACTAAGCCGGAGCGGTGATAGAGATGAAAGGAAAAGGAAGTTGCTTAGTCACAAGTGATTGCAGGATGTTACACCTTCTTCCACTTATCCTACCATTTCTTCCTCTTCAATCTCTAACCCTTTGAACATCTCGAACCCCTGACTCGACTACGATACTGACTCACGTGACCTGACTCGGAAGTCCACTCTCGTGATTCGTTGACTATATAAGGCAGCCTAGATTAGCCCTGTATCCCTAGGCTTGTTCTCCTAGTACCAATACTGAGCTCCACTCTGGCCCGCAGTGGCTAACCAGCTTTCCTCTCATCTTGTGAACCACCAGATCCTCAGGTTGATTGCCTGACTTTGAATCCCCCTTGCGAAACCTTGCCATTGGGTTGCACGCCTAAGGGGACCGCTACACTGTCTAGTCTCAAGTCCGAGACTCACAGTGTCTGAGTCTAGTCTTGACTCAGCGACCGATCGCCACGATACGCCCAGTGCTCAGGCATAACATTAGAACAAGCCTCTCGAACCCCCGAACGACCGACACTATAGGGCAAACCTGAAAA
>QLOZ01000864.1:0-22482 GCA_003314065.1 Lactarius sp. MG50
AAAAAAAACCTCACAATTGATTGCACGTTCTTTGGCACTGGGGAGGAACGCAATCCGGCGGATGCACCAAGCTAAATCGGCACCAACGGCTTTCGCACCGAATCTAAGAAGCGGGGTTCACTCCGTCATGGAATGTACCCCCACAAACAATGCTCACTTCTTCCTCTGGCTGTGAGAAAGGTGTCAGACGAGCCAGAAAGCAGAGGCCGGCAACCGAGCTCACTAGATGCAATTCGTGACCGCAGCGCAGGTAGGTATTGGTTACTCTGCGCAGTGGCCCTTCGTTGTGAGGATAAGCGAGGACGAACAGGAGTGTGCTCACCTTCTCCAGTGACACATCTTGGAGAAAGCGAATGATGCTCTCCTCAACGACTACGAACGTCTTAAATCTCCGGACAAAACCCCCCGAGAGCTTGGCACCAGGCAGCAGATATTGAACCACTTCTCGGACGCATTAGATAGCATCATCCCTTTCTTGATTGCGAGCGTTTCTGGTTAATCAACGGTGTCATAATCTCAAGCGTTCCGCCATGGCGGGGATCTCAAGACTGTCAGAAATCGGCATCGTCACATCTGCATCCGTAACTGCTGCCGATATGTGATGGTAATTCGCCAAAAGGTTAAAGACGAGTTGCTTATCCCAGCCCGGCAACGAGCCGGGATGTTGGTGTTCCTATCTTCAACGAGGCAAACATGCGTTCATGATAGCGCTCTCACTTGCGTCTCCGTGGGGTGTGCCAGTGGTCGCAGGGTCCTCGGAGCTACACGCGGATGACATTACTTGGTCATAAATGTTTTCGTGTCTCAGGTTGTCATGTCCAATGACCAGGCACAGATAAGCGCACTGCTGCATTGTCCCTGCCAGCATGTCATCATACCATGACAAAATAAAACAGGTTCTTGGAGATGACGGAGTATTCTCCTATCCTTAAATGCACAGAACATGACCCTTCCTGCTTCTTCCGGTCGGTCGGAGTATCTTTGATAGTGTTTGGCCGAAAGGCTGGTATGGTTCAAGTGACTTTGGTAAGTGAGAGGATCTGTACAGATAGGCAATTCCCACCCTTAACGTCGGCTCCGTGTTGGGTTCGTATGTCATCACGCCATCGAGTGCGATGATCGTAGGCGAAAGGGGATCAACCCGTCCAGCGGAAGGTACTCGCCTTAGTGAGAATTTGTGCATACAAGGCGATGGGTGGTTACGTGACAACGTTTTAGATAGTTAAGGTGATGAGTGCCCATTCTTCCGATAAGAAAAGTCATTATTAGTCATGGTCGAATACCCAAACAGTCGGCACAGCAGCTATAGGCCCGCGAACATTCCCACTAAATATTGACTAACACCCTCCGGCGTCAAGACACCTACATCCGAAAACACAAGGGAGATCAAGTCTGGTCTGTTGACGTGGTTATCAAGCTGCGGGAGATTCATCAAGGGAAAAGAAGCCAAACCTAGTGTAATCGACATCAGGGTTTCTACTAATTTGCTCTGAAGTCATAGTTCGTGGTGGCGACGTCGTAGATGGAAGAGTAGATATCGACGAATGTTCGTCGGAGACGGTGGCACCATCGTGTGACCCCTTGAGCTGCAGCGACGCCTGTATCTGCTCTGTTGAAGGGCGGGTCGTTGGACGAGCAAAGGAGAGAATTCCTGAATTATGCGTCGGGAGGTCATATTGTGATAGAGGGAACAACCGGTGGAACTTGTAGCTGGAGGCCACCTCTTCAGACTGCCGTGGAGGGGAACGCTATACAAAAATTACCTTTCTGCCAGCGCATAGAACGGTTTGTTCTGCGCCTTTGCGATGATAGCCATCTGGTTACTCCCGACTGCGTTGATCAAGCCACCACTTTCGACAACTGCCTCTGAGCCGACGAGGACGAAATCGACTTTATCCATGACATAAGCCACGGCGGAATCAAGTACCACAGTGCAAGGGATGCCGACTGCGGTCAGAATCTCGTAGGTCTTGAGGCTGTTAAAGCATGGGTATGCGAACGGTCGAAAGACGGATGGAAGTGGAGCCTGCGCACCCGAGGCCGCGCGGCCGAGCTTCTGTTACATAAACAGAGATGCGCTTGCGGGTATGCGCATGAAGAAGAGCTTGAGTGACAACTCTCGAATAAGAGTGTGTGAGTATCTGTAGTGCCTTAGCCACACCAAGGCGTCAATGAACGCAGAGCGTACGACAGAGTCGTCCTTGATGAAACCAAGGGTGAGTTCAGCTATATTGGAGCGAAAGTTGATAGCATGGGATGAGTAGCTTTTCCCCTGGCGGACGATTTCCCTCTTGAGCTGGGAGAAATTCTCGATGCAGCAACGGCCCCATGAGGTAGACGAATTGATCAGCTTAACCGATCAGCTCACCGCAGATTCATGTGGGAACAATGTCACGAATCCGATGAAGAGTTCACACCCGGCAGTCAGGCCTATAGGATTTGGAACCCGCTTTTTCAGACTTTCAGCGCCGTCGTTGAGGGCTCGAACGAGCTCGAACATCGTGCCCGCTGATGCAGTGAGGGTGAGGTGTTGCGAAATGCTGTAGGATATCTGGTTTTACCATCAGAGCCTGTGACGAGCTCCGTGAGAGCTTGGATGGCGGCTAGAGGAGGAGATATCTGGATGCTCGGATGAGAACACGCTTCTCGCCAACATTAGAACCAGTTATTGACTCACTTCCTCATCGGATAGGGCGCTTTGGTAGGCCTCATAGACATCAAAGCCATTTTGACTCGCATCGTGATCTGTAATCTGGTTGCGGTTTTCAGGTGGAATGACAGTTGAGTGTGAATAGATTGCGGTCATGTTGTTATGTCCTATGACTATGACTTAGGCAGACCCGGGGAGCGGGTTTGAGGTCATCGGATGGCCCCGGTCCGACCCGGTGGTACAGTACCTGGGCCACATAGGCTTGCGACTTACTGCTGTTTCAGTACCTATCATGAACGTGATATCTCAGCCCCACGCAGCCACTGCCTGCCCCAGAGAATTAACAAAGCAGTTCACGAGAAGTCCCCCTCTATGGAAATAGGTACGTGTCGCTTCCCTGCTGGGACGGGCGACAATTATAGATGTACAGTATTGTATGATGCACCCTTATTGCGAGCCTTCCGGCTCGACCCTACCCTTCGTTGTTTGACGGGACAACGTTTTCCCGAGTATCCCGGCCGGAGCTAACGAACCATTTTTTTTTAAGACCATCCTTACCTGACGACGATTGTAAACCGTTAGCTATTGTTCCGATCAAGTACCACAAGGGCTGTGTAAGCTGTGATGACGTCAATCGCGCTATGGAGTTGTTCGCATACTGTACTGTTTGTCCCTGGTATATTATCAGGGTCAAATTTGAGTTCAGTGCGGGTGAACAGGTGCTATAGAATAACCTTACGAGATGGTTCCCTTGGATACTGGATGGCGGACTTGTCTCATGCAGCTTAGTAGCCGCGAGATCGGGGGAGTTCTGAATGATTTTGCCAGTTGGGAAATAAGAGCGAGATTAGGCGAATACTGAATACAATAATGGGCCAGAAACGGCAGTGGAAACCTAGATATTAAACTTGTCCATTTCGCGTAAGGCTCGTGACCTGAGTGTGAGAGCGGGATAAGTCCCTAAGCGACGTCAACAAACGCCGGTAGAGTGCAATATTCGCTACTGGTGAGAAGAAGAGCAGAGAGCGAATAAGCGAGCAAGTAGGCGAGACATACAGCAGCGAGGATGGGTGGAGTGAGGATACAGCACGATGCTGCGGTAAGGGGATTAACCCCGCGGGAAAAGGAAAAAGGCTTTCACTGACCGAAGGAGACCAGACCAGACCAGGTCAGGGCGAATCTGCCGTCGTCGAAACACGTTCCGTGTCGGTCCCACCCATACAGACGCCTCAGATGCCGTCTTGCCACAACCGGTTGCTACCGTCCGCCCTGTTCCTCTCAACAACCCGAATATCCTCCTCAATTTTCTCAAAAAGATTATGCTTGTCTCTTCCCTCCTCTTCATATAATCCCTCCTTGCTTCATCGCTTCCCGCTTTTTTGCCACCATCCTGCCCTCAGAGGCGTGTCTCTACCTCTTCGCTTTTTTCCATTCTTCTGGCCCTCTCACGCTTCTTCAGTCTCCACGCTTTTCCTTCCTCCTGTAAGCCGTCCTCCCTATAAATATTCTACTTTCCAACACCCTTCCCAACACAACAGACATTGCTTCTCCTTTGCCATTATCACTTTCCTTTCTAACACCTCTTAATGAGTTCGTCTCCCCCCGAGGTCGTGTTCTCAAGTGATGTGCCCAATATGCATGAATGGTCCAGGAGGACGGGTATACCGCTGATCAGCGCAGACGCTATTGGCGTCAACTATGCCCGCGCCCGTAGGTGGCTGCAGACTATTCGAAGTCAACTCGTCCAACAGTACGGATGGCGGGACGTACTTCCCCTCGACGACCGCATGCTCTTCTCTATCGAATGCCTACCTCCACCCAGTCTCCCCCGGTCCCCCAATTTCCGCCTTCAGGCACCCATGCATGCCTCGTCCCTTTTCAACCCCGACAGACGTGTACAGTGGGAGATGGTCTTCCACGGCGCTGTCTTCCCTTATCTACGGCACACCGTCCCCCCCATAGCGGACTTGCTCTACCTCCTCCAATGCCTCCTTACTGGTGTCTTCCTTCTAGTCAAAGAGGAGCACGTTCTAGGCGAGGGCACATACCGCACCATTCGTGGACTTCCTCCCGTTGAGTGGGTGAACGCGCATGAAGCCGAACTTATCAGAATATTTGGGGTGCCACACTATCGTACGCTATTTCGTGCTGCAGGTGATAGACGCACCGCCTTCAAACTCGAGCACCTCCGGTAAAGCAGGGTAGTACGCACACCCTTATCCACCCTGTCCGCAAGGCACCGGCAGGCTGACCGGGATGACATCAAAACGGGGCCAACGCGTCTTTTACACGAGGCGTCACTGGACTTCTATGACCCCCCTTCCTCTTTCTGTTACACAAGCATCGCTTTCTGTTATAGCACCTCTTTTAATCCACCAACCTCGTATTCCATGACCCCCCTGACTTAATAAATCACGCTAGAGGTTACCCATGCTCATTTACGTCGCTGTGCTCACCAAGTCTGTTATCCGTATAGCTTGCATCATTTTTGTCGCATTCTGTTCTTAATCACCTCGTGTCATCGTTCTTTTTATATGTAGGTATCGTCGATGTTTCCGTATCCATATTTCCTTTATGCTTTGTATCCGTTTGATTACATCCAACTTCACGTATATGTAGTATATCCGGGCCGCAAAGCCGGCAGGGACGTGCGATCTCTTGAGCTGAGCTGAGAAAACGGACTGAGATCAGGTTCTCTCTTTCCTCTTGCCATCCTTATGATGAGTGCTACCGAGGTCCTCTGCCAAAGCACAAACTGTCTGAATGGAAATCCCCCCTCGCGTCTCGAGTGTCCTACCTGTCACAAGTGAGCCTTCAGCGCTTGCCCCCCGAGCCATTCTCAGACGCCCCGCAGACTGGGAATAAAAGGCTCCTTTTTTTGTGGTCAGGAATGCTTCAAGGCGGGATGTGAGTCCCGTTTCCACTTGTTTCAATACTTGGAGCTTACTGGGGTCTTCATCGTCCCCGAAGGGGTCAGTGAGACTTGCGTGTCCGTTCGTTGGCACCAGTTTATTCTGAATTGCAGAAAATGCACAAAGTCATTCACGAAATTGCCACACCACGTCAAGCTCTGTCAGGTGGCGCATCTATCAACCAAGGTTTGCTATTGTTTTAGCTAGTACCCAACCACGATGTTCATCATCATTTGCCATTCTCAGCAGGCCGCACGTTCAATCCTTTCCCCAACTTTGGCTTCTCTGGTCTTTTGCGCCCTGTATATCCTCTTTCACCCAAAAGGGTTGTACCTGATCGTATAACGCGGCCTGATTACGCCGAAGATGGTTCTCCGACTATCCCCTCCCGATTGACACCGCGAAATACTGATGCTGAACAATCTTCAAGGAATCCCCGCCTCTGAGAGTAGGCGTGCCGGCCAGCCTCCACGCATATTAAATCCAGAGGAGCAGGAAAAAATGAGGACAGTTTGTAGGGTAGGTGCATGCCTACCGTTCATAGGCCTGAAAACAGCGCTTTGGGGATTTTGCGGGAGGTTTTGAAGTTCCCAGCCTGATACCGTTCATCTTTCAGTTGGCCCGTGAAGTTCTCGACATTGCTGCGTCGCACATTCGTCCTGGGATTACAACCGATGAAATAGATGCCGTTGTGCACCAGGCATGCGTAGAACGCAACGCCTATCCGTCACCGTTGAATTACCGTCATTTTCCTAAATCGGTTTGTACGTGAGTAGCTTTCCGTCGCCTAGAGTATAATATATAAACCTGATACTTGATCGCAGTTCGATCAACGAAGTGATTTGTCATGGGATCCCCGACCAGAGGGAGCTGCAAGAAGGCGACATCATCAACATCGGTACGTCTCATTACCTACATGGAACTCTCATTTTTCATCTTCCCTGCCAGACGTAACGTTATACCATGACGGTGAGGTAATCTGAGCTATTTCCGGGAACGGAATTATATCGTAGATATCAGGCTTCCACGGCGATTTGAATGAGACATACCCTGTGGGACGAATAGATGAAGACTCAGAGCGGCTCATTCGGACTGCGAGAAAATGCCTCGACGAATCGATCAAGATTTGCAAGCCCGGTGTACTGATTCGAGATATCGGAAAGGTCATGTGGGTGCGGAACTAAAAGTTATTTGGGTCTACAAGCTGATGCAGCCACCTCTAGTGAACCTATTGCTCGGGCGAACGGCTGCTCGTCTGTCCGGACATACACCGGACACGGAATCAATGATATCTTCCATTGCGCCCCCAATGTGCCGCATTACGCAAAGAACAAGGCGGTCGGAACCATGAAACCAGGCATGGTGCGTGACCGCTTGTTTCCGAAGCGTTTGGTGATTAACGGACTTATACAGTGCTTCACAATTGAGCCTGTGAGAAACAGTACTATTGCACACGCGGAGATGTTGCCTGACAACCCAACCATAGATGATCAATCTTGGGGGCAATTGGGACGAAGTTCATTGGCCCGATAACTGGACAGCAACGACAGTAGATGGAAAGAGAAGTGCCCAATTCGAAGAAACACTGTTGTAAGCGTGCCACAGATTTTGAGCGCCCGCGTGATTGATCGGATTCCAGGATCACGGAAGCGGGTGTGGAAGTTCTGACGGCCGGGAAGCCACGGGATTTGTAGCGATATAGCCTGTTTGGTCAACTAACAGACCTCAATCTTATTTGGGCCGCTGGTCATCCTAGTTGTTGTACGGGTTTTGCGTGCTGTTAGCGGAGTCGTAGCTAATTGTGGGCAGGTGAGTCGAGTCATGTGTAAATCTTATCATCGCGTGTAGAGATGGCGCAGCCGTTAAGGCGAAAAGGGACTGGGACCAACGGGACTAATTGTCGTCCAATTATCGATCCTCCTTGAATTGCTAGCGCTCTAGTGTTTAGTTCCCATTCAGTCACGCCCTTTCGGTGTTGTTAGGGCGCTACCGCCACTTGGAGCATCCCACATATACCTTTCATGACTTCGACCGAGCCATACCTTCTCATTGAACAATGCGGATCCAAATATGGCAGATTGATATATGTCATTACGGAACATGTCCCGTGAGTCAGTGTGAAAGGTACATTGTAAATTATGCCGTTGATATGCGGTCCAGCGCCTCTGGAGGATATCCAGCTAGCACGGTTGGTTGGATATTACGCTGAGGAGCTAATGCGCGCTCTGACGATGTTCTTTTGTTTTTCGCTGGAAGCGAGAGATACGGTGCATGGATCTAGGAAAGACTGCCTTGGGTAACTGGAAGGCCCAGCAGGGAGGTTGCACTCACATACAGGTAGGCGTCATACGCTGATACTTGGCCGTGGTTTGCGCATATCTCAAGGTGGAGAATCCCTCGCCCCCCTCCCTACTTGCAGTTTTTCAACGAAATCAATGATCTCAAGTACGTCTCCCCGCGTACTTCCTGTCCCCCCCGTCGGGTCGACGACACGATCGGCGCTTACTGACACGTCCTCCTCCCGGGTTTATATTATCCCATCGACCACGACCACAACTTGAAGGTGCACGAACTGCGGCATGGAGTTCTCAAAACACTACCTCAGACAAAACCTCCTCATGGAGGTGCGCGGCGTCCCGGCATAAAAAAGTCACCATCCGGGCGCGCCATTCGTTCGTTCGTTCGTTCTTTTTCTGGCCCCACCACCAGACTTTGTCCGTGCGCGCGCCAGCGCGGGGCGCCTAATAGTCAGTTTTGTTTTGCTTCCGTCCGTCTACTATTGTGTCTGGTGACACCCAGCCCTTCCTCCCAGTCAACGGGCGCAACTTACGAGAACACCACCGCGTTGTCCATCATCACTCTTTTTGTAACCCGAAATACGACCACTTGATGTGGCTCCATTTACCCCGTCCTTGTCCTTCTATCGATGGGGGGGGGCATTCAGTAACTTTTTTTTTCTCGGCGAAGCAGTCTTAGACCCGTTTCGTTATTTGATTTCCCCGCAACGCAGCGCCACACATGGAGCTCACGAATAAGAAGACTGACGGGGCCCTCCTGTATTCACCCATTTACAAGGGACTGGAACATGGCGAGCCATCATCGTGTCTCAATGTCGTTTGGTTTCGGTGGTAGTTCAGGCAGACTATTGCTGTCGGAGTTCCGAAGATCTCCGAATGGGTGCCCGGGGTCCTCGTTGAAGCAAGTTGGCCAATCACATGTTCACGTGGGCTCGCACAGTGGTGTTTTGAAAGGTTCGAAGATGTGCACATAGATCGAATCGATTATCCTGCAAGTGTGTGTGTGGGTGCCCGTCGGAGCTCTGATCAAAATTAAATGCGGTTGTGTGGTGAGGCTCTTGAATGGGCCGACCGATTAAACACAGATAATCATCGTTCTTTGCGCCATGCGCCATGGAACCGGAAATGAAAGAGTGTTGAATGGAAGCCGTGTGCTCGGATTCCGGGACTGGTCTGGAACACGGCCAGAATTCATTATACACACATAACTAGATGTTACAACATACACTGGTTAGATATGTTTGTCGAGACTGACCACGATAGTAATGCGTTGAGCCAAGAGCAGAACTTGAATCATTCCTCCAACACTGAAGGTTTGTTTTTCCGAATCTCATTGTTAATATCTTCTGTGCACTCCTTGAACTGCTCCTGCGGATCTAGCGCACTGATCCGTTCCACCGTGACTCCATCAGATAAACTTGCCCTCCGCTCCCGTCGGTGTGGACCACCTTCCGTGGGCGATCCCGGTTGCACAGGCCAATGGGGCGATTGCCCTTGCGCCCCAGTCATCCGGAGTTTCTGCAGGTCTGCGTAAGAACCATGCAGGCTTCGTGATCGTGCACGATTAGGTGTGAGATGCCCATCATCTGCATCTGACCGCAAAATACCGAGAACGTTGTCGTAATCCCCCGTATCCTCGTCATCTGAGACCTCTGGGGAAGCAGCACGACTGATATCTCGACTCCGAGGTAATGGTCCGGCCCATGCACTTGTTCCTCGCCCGGCGCTACGGCTCCATCCGAACAAGCGTTCGTCGAGCCAATTCTAGGTACGACGTAAGAGACAATGCTCTTACCCAAGGTAGCTCATGAGTACGTACCATCGGATGGGCAAGTAGATTCTCTTGGGTTTCTACAGCGGCAGCCCCGCTGTTCCTTCGCCACAACCCTGGCTTTCCACTCGACATGGGAACACTGGACGAAGGGAATAAAATTCGGTTCTGGATAAATGTAACCGTCAAGACGGATCCCTCGCAGCTAGGAACCCACGCGCCTTATCAAAGTCATCATAGATTTTGGGTCCAAATTCATTAATGATGTCCATCAGCTCATTCGAGAGTGCTCGCCGCATTATTCTTAATCGTTCAAGGTATTGCTGTTGACCAGGCATGAGTGACAGAATGAGTGGCCTGAGGGATCTGGAAAGCAACTCAGTTGGCAAAATCAAAACAAGGCTGCGCGGAATCACTTCAAAATATCCATTCCTGCCTCGCCGAATTTGAGTGCTGCATAGCCGATCGCTGGTAATGCTGTGATGGTTAGGGGCGGCGTTAACAGCCTCCATTTCCACGGTGCGTTCGTCTTGACAACAAGGATGGTGGCGATGACGGCGTAGAAACTGTATAGCACAGAAGCTACACCGAGGGATATTAACACCTTCCAAGTAGCGATGACATCGCGACCGTGAATCTTCACAAATGATGCTGCGAGCGCCTCTGACCTAGTGTGAGGAAATGTCAGGTATATTGTGTAATGCCTCGTACCTTTGGCTTTCTTCTTCGATAAGATAGAAGCAAACAAGAAGATAGGACCGTTCAGGATTACGCCGGGCAAAGCGAAAATACTCCACACGCTTAACAGCCCGACACGGTAGAGCAATAAGCTGAGCGTCTTCCAGCTCGCCCTCTGGGCCCCCGGTACCTTGTTTAAAGTTGTTCGTTGATCCTTCACCATGCCTGATTCCTCCGACAGGAACGCACCTGGTGATCTCGCAGACCCAAGTCCCCTAGGAGACGGTTATACTTGAGGACATTGCTCAACAGGATTTGAAGACGCGGTTCGTCCTTAAAAACGCTATAGCCATGCAGGAAACGCTTGTTCAGCTCGACGACCTGGCTCAGGGTCAAGTGCTGCCCAGGAGGCCGGTATAACCGTCTCGCCGCTTGAATAAGCTAAATGCGGAGTAAGGAGGATTCACGTAATATCTCCCGCGCCGCCCACCATGAGAGTATCATAATCAGGTGCCCGGATAGTGACCGTTTTGAGGGCCTCATATACCAAATCCAAGAACTTGGATACCGCCTCGCGCTTCTCCGGACCTCCTTGTTTAAACTTCTCAACAAACTCTTCGGGAACATCCAAAGCGGGCCCAAATTCGATTACTGCACGAGAGCGGAAGCGGTGGGCGTGGAAGTATGACAGCCCAACGGGCACCAATTTTACCCTGAGGTTGGGATTGTTCGCCATAGCTCCCAGCGCCATGATGGAAACCCCAGCCTTGAGAGGAAGAAGATCGGTACGGTCGTGGCTGCCACCTTGATATCGGGTCAGTATACTAGACTGAGAAGAGGGCTGATTTGGGATACGTACCTTCTGGAAAAATCCCAATGCAGGCTCCCTCTGTGAGTCGTTGGTAGACATGACGAAAGGTATCTTGCTGATCGACGAACGGAAGGCACTTGAACTCTAGCCCATCCACACCCTGGGTCTTCAATTCGTTTAACTTTTCCCGAATTCGACTTGTCCCCTTTCCATTCTCACCCCCAAATTCTCGCTTTATTTTCAGCTCGGTGTCCGAGATAACCTGAGAGACTTCGGCCACAGGTGAGCCCACCGATCTGGGGAGCACAATCTGCATTTTCGGCGTGAATTCTGATAGGAACTTCGTGCCCACCCCAGACACGGTACATGGGTCGTCTAGAGAAAGCACAACTCTACCTGTGCCGGGTTTTGCATCATCTGCGGCGCGAACAACTGGGACTTCGGGAGAGTGAAACTACAATGAATATTATATAGCGACAAATGGAGAAAACCGAACGTACTGCACGACATGAGTTTGGCAAAGAATCCGATAATTCGCCGCTTCATGCTCTTGGCCGCAATAAGGAAACTAACGCGTCGCCGGGTCTCGCGGTATACCTCCATCGCAAGGAGGACAGGGTCAAGGAACTAAAAAGGAAGGTGACTTGAAGTCTGGAACGGGGGAGACAAAACGTCATACCTGGTTATGGTGGGGAGCAGCAACGAATATGACGGGACCATCACGGGGAATATTGAACGCGCCTCTCGGGCGAATCTCCCGAAAGAAAGTGTTGGCGGCGTTGGTCCAGACGAGGAGGAAGACGCTGTAAGAGAGGCTTGATGTATAAAACCTCTTCATCAGGGAGGACTCGCCCGGGTTTGATGTCTTTGCAGACATGGTAGTTGAAAGCTGAAAGGCTCAATGTTAACGTTGGGGAGTTCCGTAGATGGGGGAAGGCTAATTAATAGGACAAAGGATCCACCACAGGAACCGGCGGCTGGTCTAGGCTAAGCTACTAGAACCCGGCATCCGGGTGCGTGCGGATGCGGATGATGCGGATGACCATCACGGTTCAGTGACTGACGTCGTCATAGAGAGCACACGTACCTACGCCCACATACATAGGCACATGCACCGGCGCTATTATCCATGTCACACGAGCGCCCTTGGCAACTCGCATCAACATGACCGCCCCAGCTAGGTCCAGCGAGCATAGACTACTTGTGCAAATTGCTTCCTATAATACCGCCCTCCAAGGTTTCCACGGTGTACCTCAAGACCTAGTCGACTGGCTTGCTCCCACGCTCAAAGTTTCCAAGTTTCTGTCTCGCGAGCCTCGAGCTCCTGACGTTGTCGCAGTTGGTTTCCAGGAACTTCTTCCTCTCCACCAGGGCCGTATGTACAGTACCGACTTACTCCTCTATGACTCATCCCGTCTCAGCGGGTAACGATTAGTTTCTGGCATTTCAAGCAAAGTTATTAAAGATCGCAATACCCTCATCCTATCCCAATTAGAGGCTCACGCTCCAAATGGGGAGCGGTATTCTCTTGTGGCAAAGGTCGTGAACGTCGGCGTCGCCTTGCTGGTGTATGCTCTCGACGATGGTATATCCCGTCACGTTCGTGATGTTCAAACGCAATCGACAAGCTGTGGTCCATTTTATATGGGAAACAAGGGAGCCGTAGGTGTACGCTTCAGAGTTCAGACTAAGGATGATAGCCCAGGAGAAGTGTACACGTGAGTACGTCAGGCCGTATATGATCCTGCCCTGCTGAAGTGTACCCAGTTTCGTCTGTGCTCATCTCACGGCCCATGAGGGCAATTTAGCCGCCCGGATTTCTGATTTCCATAATATTGTTGGCTCCCTGCTCTTTCCTCCCTTGCCTGGCTCCTCGTCTGGAGCATCTACAACCATGTATTCTACCTCACATCTATTCTTTTTGGGAGACCTGAACTTTCGGCTTTCACTTCCACCAACGAGCCCATATGCTGGCCATGCTAACTCTCAACACCTCGAGGCTGCACTTGACACACAGTCGGGACGAGAAGAACTTAAGGAGTTTGACCAGCTGCTGCAGGAGCGGAGGAAACGCACAGTGTTCCAAGGCTTTCGGGAAGGTGATTTTTGGGCGTTCAAATGCAGCTACAAATTCAGGATTGGAGAGGTAGACAAGTATAGGTTCGTTCGGCCCTGTAAATTCCCCATTCATATCTTGATTCCTGATCCGTTTCCTTGTATCGACATAGCGGACAAAGAACGCCAGCTTGGACTGACAGGATTTTGTACGCAACCTACTCCGATTCGGCAGATACCACGGACGACACCGACATCACCAATCTCTTGTACACTTCTATCCCATCATACACCACCTCAGATCATGTACGTCGAAATTCTTCTTTGATTATCCCCCTCCGGAAAACTCATGACCTATCCCCTAGAAACCTATCGTTGCGCTCCTACTCCTTCCACCAACACCTAGTGCTTCACCATCGGATAACGCCATCCCCTTGCTTTCCCTTCCCCCTGACTTCACCCCGAGACCAGATCCTTTAGCCCGGATCAAGAAGTATATTGGGCGTGTACTTGACAGGATCGTCGGTTTCGTTTGGTGGTCACTTATTTTGATCGGGGCGGGCTACACAGTGGTTGGTATCTGCAATTTCATCTTGGGTTTTGGTGCTTGGACATGGTGGAAGTCTAAACCAGGAAATGGCTCAGTAAACGTGTAGGCGGTACCTTATTTTTATGTTATCCGAGTCTATCTTTTGCTTCGTATACTCCCATAGGACACCGTGGCTAGGCAATCGACGGAGTTTTTATTCTATATACCTGCTACTTCCGTTCACCATGGGCTGAACATAAGCATGAATTGCTAGAATCGTCCCGCGGAGATGATATACAAATATTGGGCAGAGATGCGATCACCCGCTCCATGCAAAGTCCTGCCGCGGAGGGGCGTGTGGGATGCATGCCGATTCGTTGACCACACGCGTATAGAGTGGGACAGCGCCGGCCGCACTGGCACCTATTGTCAAGTTGAATGCTCTTGGAGTAACCTTTCTGGATATCCGTCTCGGTGCAGATCTTACAGCTGGTGTCTGCCTCAGATACGTTTTTCGTCGCAGTCCCCTGGCCCGCACACTACTTTAGTGCTGGGTTGACCACTAGTAACAGCAAAGGGGAAAGTGTCATTGACATCGGGGATTTAGATGGCAGTTTGGCCGGCGGACTTTAATGTCCGTCACGGTGACCTATTGGCGGTGGGCGGGGGATAACAGAGACGATCGTATGAGGCGCAATCCGCCCGTGAACCTCATGGCCTCCCTTCATCATTTCTCGGACTCGTCTATATGTACACGTTGTCATATCCGACGACCTACGCGGCTATTAATTTTCCGAGACCGTATTCTATCCAAATACGATCAGCGATCGACACGTCCTGGTGCTGCCACTGCCTTGATGCGCCTTAGGTCCCTTGCCTAGGTTAATCAAGAACTGACAGGGGGCATAAATAAAATCAGTGTTGCGGATCCATGTACTGGGCGTCATTATGATTGGTCAAAAGCGATGATCCCACTCCCAAGGTCGCAGAGGGATCGGCCCGCCTTCCCGGTCCACGATCCAAGATTAGATTATAGTTGCTGCGGCCAGTGTCGCTTCATACCGGACAACATGGTCTGTCACACCCGATTTTTAGCTGCCACGTTTGTCTCCCTGATAAGCCCCAGTCTCATACCGTAGACATCCCACAAGAGCTGAAGGACTCTATCCGCAAGTTCAGGTTCACTCGACGCGCTGCCAATGCTGCGCTCGTGGTCAAGATCAACAAACAAAAATTGATCATGGAGGAAGTCGAGAGGTTTGACAATATTTCGCTCGAAGATCTGGCAGAGGGTAGAGTGGTCAAGTGCGTTCCATCTCGGATCTCATCTGATGTTATCCCACAGAGCTCCCGGAGTCCTCGCCTCGTTACGTCGTGCTTTCGTACAACCTCGTGCATGGGGATGGGCGAACTTCGTCCCCCCTTGTGCTTATCAACTGGGCTCCAGCTTGCGAGACCAGCCTCCTCACCCTACATGCAAGCGCTTTACTTGACTTTCAGAGCACCGTACGTCCAACTTTGTCGTCGACCACCGCGACCCACTCACTGATCCGTTCATTAGGTCGACATTTCCAAAGTCTTGGAAGTGCGTGACGGTGCCGAGGGCCTAACAAAGAGTGTGCTCGAGGCCAGGTTGTTGTCCTGAAGCGCCGCGTAGGGACATCGCAGTCGGTATCGGGGCACTACTTGTACAGTTGTGCCGAAGACAGGGGGCGAGAACGTTGTAGATTACCCAGGGATGCATGGTACAATTCAGACCGCTATAGTGGGGCATCAAATGTATAAATATTGGAAACAACAATGTCGTCGAAATTCATCAGGCAATGTGCTGTAACAGTCAATACTGTATTCTCGTTCTCGGGACTCTGTAGCTGTTGACGATTCCCGCGAGCACCCAACTGTGCCCAACGACATAGACGATACTGCAAATCCACAAACGAAGGAAAATGGGCTCCCCCAAAAACTCGACTCTGTACGCCTGGCTGAGCCACAATACTTGTGTCCCCATCCAGCATATTAGATACTTGATAATCGACGGCCACGACATCGAAAGTTGAGGGATAAGGAGCGGTAGGAATAACAGATACCAGAGGAAATACTGTGATCGATGGACCGTCAAAGTCCGAGAAAATTCACGTAACAAAGAGGTAAAATGTTGCACATACCTGAGAGGTGCAAACCTTGTTAAAGATAACGAATGTAGCCGTCTGCGTGAACCACCCCATGACCATATCCTGTCTGGTGCGAATGAAGAATAGGCCGGAACCCAGGGATAGAATGAGCTGGGTGAGGAAGCTCGTCAAAGGGGACCGCAGGAGCTTTTTCCATACGGGCGACTGCGCGACAGCGGACGTTGAAATGCTTGGATGAGTGAGATAGATTTGGTAGAAGTAGGGTGAGAAGTTATGTCGATGATCGAGGCGGTGCAGATGGTAGAGATACGTCTCATGAACGAAGGGGTATCCCCAGCTGGCCAAGAAAAGAAAAAAAAAAAAAAAGAAATAACACCATTAGTGGCACAGGAAGCGAAAATCCCAACTGCCGGAGATCCACTCACACGGAGTACATAAGGACACCGAGTACGAGGAAAGTTCCGGCGCTGATTGCGGCGAATCTTACGGTCCTCGCGGTCACGAAGACATCGACGCATTGGGTTACTCTGGGGAACATGCCTCGCGCCCGAGCCTTCCCACCGCCATGCTGGTGTTCCGTGGCAATAACGCCAACGCACGACACTCCGTAGATAACCGGATATATCTTCCAGTGTGCGCTAACTCCGAGAAGGACGGCGGCCACGTCCCACAACCCCCGCAAAGCGCAGAAGAGGGTGAGAAGGACGAAGAGAGATAGAACTGACTCCGAAGACCCTCGGGTGGAGATGCCAATCACAATGGGGTTCAGAAGATGCAGGGCCACTAGCAAGGCCGCACGGCGCGAGTAGGCGCCCTCCGATATAGGAGTTGCTGCGGTGTTTTTGGTGTCATCGTCTGTTTTCGGGTGGCTAAGGGAGGACTTGACGCCCTGCTGGGATGTGAGATGATGGGGAGGGGGTGCGTGACCTGCATCGGTGTGAGGATGAGCATGTGGTAGAATCACGTCGACGAGTAGCTTGTGCATCAGTTTTCCTGCCAGGATGTCACATCCCGCAAAGAGATACTTCCCAAAAGATTTATGTAGCCACTTGTTGGGTGCAAGAAGGATTGCCAACAAGGGAGTGTAACGGTAGGTCTCTCGACGATAGGGACTGATCGATGCCCATCGACAAGCCGTAGAGTCAAGGGGTTGTTAGGACGTAAAACGTACGAGCACTCACTCCCCAAGATTGAACCATCTTCCGAGCGGACCCTGGGCATGGTTCAGTGGCCCGGGCGTTAGGGTGAAGGAAGTCGCATCAGAGAATACGAGGTAATCGACATCGGTATACTTCACAAATGAATGGGCGTCATGCCATTCACTATAAAGGATAAGAGCAACGCGAATGGTGGCCGAGAAGACCAGAAGTGCATCAATTGAAGTGATTACGTGCACGGGCTTCAGCTTCATAATATGACCAATGAACATGGCAATGAACATGGCCCTCGCAACTCAGACCAGCGAGCCTGAGAGGCGTCACCGCGTCACCCGTGCTGCAAGGTGCGGGGTCAGAACGCGTCTGTGGCGGTGAAAGGCGCCGAGGGTGACGTGGCAAAACGTAATATTCACTACTAATAGTGACCACTCAAACTACTCAAGAACCAAATATAACGTATGGAGAGTAAAAAGAAGTGGCCATTAAAATCGGAGCACAAACGTTCTAGGAAAGGTGAATACTACTACCACAAAGACCACAAGTGGGGTAAAGGGAACCTTAGATCTATGAGACGGAGATAGTGAGCATAGTACAACGGGTGAAGTATGTTAACATACGTATTGGGAGATCCAGCGGAATCCTGCAGATGAGATTCGTTCAATTTAATTATTAGCATGAACAAGGAGGTGAAGAACTGACCATCGCCATAGCCTTGTCGCAGAACGACCGAGCACATGAAGATTTCAATAGGGCGTATATCGCTCAACGGTACCTTCCCCTGGAGACACAAGTGAAACTGAGCACACATGCCTTGAAGCAACCACAAGCGTACCTTGCCGGTAGTCTGGTATAGGCCCAGATGGTGCCTAAGTTCTTCCTCGCTCACGGCACCCGGTGCATCGATCTTGTTACCTAAAATGAGGAAGGGCACCTTGGCGAGCTGCTCGATGGAAAGGAGGGCGTCCAGCTCGGCCTTTGACTCCTGGAAACGCTCAAAGTCGGCGCTATCGACGAGGAATACAATACCGTCGACTTCAGGGAAATAGTCGCGCCAGAGACGGCGTGCTGTAAGAAACGGGTTCAGACGGGTAGTTATGACGGTAAAGAGTGCACACGCACCCTGTTGATGGCCGCCCAAGTCATATGTCGTGAACTTGACGTTACCGATTGCAAGCTCCTCCGAGGCTACGAACAGTGGACGTGAGGAGACAATGCCATAAAGCAGACGGAAATGAACTGACTTGGGTGAAGAGTAGGTTGGAGAGTGGCCAGTCTGTCGTTCTTGAGCATGTGCAGGAGTGTCTGCGCAATTCTCGTCTGGCGGGAGCACTAGAAATAACATGACTTATAGGCGTACCGTCTTTCCGGCGTTGTCTAAACCCAGGAAAAGGATTTTGGCATTCTTGTGCAAGAGGCCTGTAAGGATGAGGGTGGGTGTGAAAGCAGAGACGCAGGAGAAGGTGGCTCACCCAACTGAGCGAGGACGTCCCAGAACCAGTTGATAATGAACATTGTGTGAAATACGGGGGGAAAAAGGAATCGAGAAAAGGGATGACGCTTTCAGCGTTACAGTGGGAGGTGTGTTCGGGTAAAAGCACGGCGCGTTGCCTCTAGCAGTGTGACGAATCTCGTCACGGGCTATGTTGAGCACCCGTGGCGATCTATCGAATGACGTGGAGGCATTTTTGTATCTCAATCTCAATCAATACAGTACAGTACAGTACGGTACAGTACACTGTCAAAACGAACAAAGTACAAAAATTAAAATTAAAAGCTGTAGGAGAGGTCTGACACACACTCTGCATGGTAAAGTAAGGTGAGCGTGTTCTTATACCTGACCAACTTCCCTCTGCGCTAAACGGAATCACCTCGTTCTTCGTGGGCAACAAGCAGAACGGGTACTGTCTATAAAGTCGCGCTCTTCTGAGGGAAGAAAGCAGGTAAATTTCGTCATCATCATCGTAACCTTTATTTGCAACTGTTGTGCGCCGGTTAGCCGCTCGGGCCGAACCAGGACCAGTGCCCCGAGTCGGATACTCTTGGTCTCCGTCCTGTCCACCTTTAAAGTTGTTGGCTGCGGATCATGTTTACACCCTACTCTTGACAATCATGATCGTAGAACCCTTCCTGGTAGTATTTTTTGCCATCTGTCTTGTGGCAGTAGAGGCGACGAAGCCGCAGTCTGTTTCCATCGTACTTACGCCAGTACATCATTACACTCACAACTCAACCACTAAAGCCCTGTTTCACCCTATCCAGTCGCTATCAGATACACCAGCACCTTCGTTTACCTTGAAGGCAGCTCCGACTACGATTTACCGCCCTAAGTCTCTTGCCGATTCCCGACGCACGGAATGGGATTCCATCGAGCTACTAGGTCCGGATGTCGAGGACAGACACACGCTTTCCCAGCTCGCGCGCATCAGTGGCAATGCCTACGCTCTTCCAGGTCAGAAGAACTGGTATGATATCGACTCTGCTTGGAATATCGTAGGTCGTCATTGCCTCAGCGCGCCAATGTTTAATCATGCATGCCCAAGAGCTTTCCTTTCGGCTGGGAAGATCGTACCATAGGTTTTCGTGGGCATGTCTTTTTGTCTTCCGACAACAACACTGCAATTCTTTCCATAAAGGGCACCACACTTCAGGGGCCAACGTCCAAGAAGGACAAGTACAACGATAACCTTCTTTTTTCGTGTTGTTGTGCCCGTGTTGATTTCTCATGGGTCTTCTCAACTGTGTGCAATTGCTTCACTGGGCATTGGACCTGCGACAACACATGTCTGACCAGAGCACTTATCGAGGATAGTTTATTTTATTCTGTCGGTATGGTAAGCACTGAGATTCCGACCTAGATAACGCCTGATCTCCACTGATACATTTTCAAGAACCTGATCAAAAACCTCACGCTCATGTATCCGGATGCCAATGTCTGGCTCGTTGGTCACTCTCTTGGTGGTGCCCTTGCATCCTTACTGGGTACAACATTCGGTATTCCTGCCGTCGCCTTTGAATCTCCAGGTGAGCGCCTCGCTGCGCAGCGCCTCCACCTCCCCATGCCCCCTCTATCGAATGTATCGGGTCTTCCCATCACCCCAGTCACCCATGTCTACCACAATGCAGATCCAATACCACAGGGTGCCTGTACCGGTCTTAGTTCTCCCTGTGCTTCAGCAGGCTATGCCTTGGAGACGCGATGCCATTTAGGCAAGAGTATTGTCTATGATACAGTGGGCAAGTTAGGCTGGCGTGTTTCCGTACAGACCCATCCAATCAAGGAGCTCGTTTTGCGTGTCCTGGAAAGAGACGAAGAGTGGGAAAAAGGCCGAGATGTTCCGCTGGCGGTCGAAGAGGCCGATTGCATAGTGAGATCATCTGGTAACGCTCATTAGCCCGTGCCAACTGATTTTACGTCACATCTAGGACTGTTATAAATGGGAGTTCGGGGATTTCAAGAACAGGATATCATAATTCGTGCCATTGGCATTGTACCCAGCATATCTCTAAGCATAGATTGTAATACTTCATGGATCAGCTTTTTCCTGGACCTCATGAGTTGAGTCAGCTCCTCCGATCCACCGTCCGTGGACGTAAACCCTCCTTATATTCCGGTCATCACCTGTAAAAAGGAACCGCTCCAACCACATCTCTAATTCCTCAACCCTCGGAACCTCGGCTTGGGTCTCTTTGTCAAGATCAGCACCCCATAGAGCCGGGTTACCTGTATCGCTACGAACGCTGACAAGTAGAGCATCAAATGCCTTTCCTGGAGCGAACGATCCTATGCAGTCTTCCAAACCGCAAACCTGCGCGCCGCCAAGTGTTGCGAGATGCAGTAGCGTCGCGACAGAAAACTGACGACCTTCGTATGTAGATGCGGGTGGGGATGCATCAGGGGATTGCATGGCCAAAATCTTAGCCGCAAAGGAGGCGTGTTGGATCGTGGAAAGAATGGAGGGAGAGAAACCGCCCGAGACGTCCGTGCCGAGGCCGACCTATGGCAGTGTCCGAGGATGTCCAGTGACACATCGGCAAATAGAACAGATGTAATCACCTTTATTCCACGGTCGATGAGCTTGCCGACCGGACACACCCCACTGCGCAAGTTGAAATTGCTTGTCGGGCAATGGCTCACTC
Source organism: Lactarius sp. MG50 (assembly GCA_003314065.1). Lineage (NCBI taxonomy): Eukaryota > Fungi > Basidiomycota > Agaricomycetes > Russulales > Russulaceae > Lactarius > Lactarius sp. MG50. The sequence continues at coordinate 21,130 of QLOZ01000864.1, forward strand.
CGGCGTTCCTCTCCTTTATCAACACGATCTCCTCCTCTTCGAGGTGGATTGCATGTCCGAGTATTGTGCGCGGGCCGAGTAGCCCATGGCTGTCATACACATCTGCGTAGGAAGTTGCCTTAGGGAAGAGCTCGAGCGTCTTTTTGACTTCTTCTTTGTTCTCAGATATATGCGTCTGGATCGGGAGCGAGGGGTCGGCGCGTGCCATATCCCCAAGCTTATACAGAAGTTCGTCCGTGCATGCGATCGCAAAACGGGGCGTCAGCACGGGTTCTACAAGACGTGGTGGAGGAAGGGAGCGGATGTAAGCAATAAGGGCACATGTTTCGCTGATGGAGTCGGAAACGCTTCGTTCCACGTAGTAATCGGGTGAATTGCGGTCCATATTACATTTCTAGACATCCACTTAATGCGACCCCGAGGTGAGAGGTCACCGAAGGTATCACGCACCCCAACAAAGGCGCGCTGGCCTAGATACGACGATAAAACTTAGAGAGATAACAGAATAGAGTCGAACGCGCTAACCACAATCATTGATGATTTCAGCAAGTATCTTGGTGGCCTCAAGATGTAACGTTCCGTAATAACAACAAGTGGTCGTCTAGCATTTGAATAAGTATATTGAAACTGCGGAGGAGAGAAGACCATCGGAGCACCCCGGAATTGATAAATCGTTTCACTATTACTTCATACGCTCGACGGGCGAAATCCACATCAGTGAATCGAGCCTCCATGGGAAACGTTATTTTATTCAGCCACTCGAGTAACTCATACTCCTGGCCACTGGTTTTAAAATTGTACGTGAGCGGCATACCCAACAATACGAGGCACACTCACCTTCCGATGTTCGGGACTTGGGGTGCGTGCTACGGATTGCCAGCCATAAATCGGTGAACCAATCGCCACGCCCTGGGTACACCGATTGGAAATGTGCATACCGTGTGGGTATCTACGAAACCTGGAAGGATAAACTCGCCGTGCCTGAGGCGGATAAGGGGTAGATCGAGCGATCCATTCAGGGTAAGGACCTCATCGACGGCAGACTCTTGGACGTCCTCCTTGATCCAGACGATTTCACCCAATGCCCCGACGAGGAGAAGACACCTCGGCAGAGCTTGGAAGGACGAGATCGATCTTGGATTGACAAGGGGGCCGTAGATGACAAGGGGCCCGTGGGATACGGTTTGCGTTTCAGACGGCATTTCGAGTACCCTCGGCGGAAGAGAGGACAGGAATAACGGAAGGCTGCGGTACTCGGGTGTGGGGTATGGTTAGTAGTGGCGCAGGCGGCGCCGCAAAGGCACTTAGAGACGTGGGACTGCCGTTTGTGTCGTACGGCAACTTGAAAGGAAT
>QLOZ01000866.1:0-11973 GCA_003314065.1 Lactarius sp. MG50
TTTTTAGCTATTTTATTTCCTGAGATAGAAAAAAACATCGGCTTAGCCACAGCAACACTACTTCTACCAGATCTGGAGCAGGCTGTGGGAAGTTCTCCCCATACTCCGTAGTTTCCTTGTAGGGTGTGAGCAACGAGGCATGGAAGACATTGTGTATCTTCCAATGGTTTGGCAGTTCCAGGTGGTAAACTATGGGGGATATGACATCAATTACTTTAAACGGTCCATATCGCTTTGGCGCCAGCTTCGCAATCGGGTGAGTTAGGCGCAGGTTGCTTCCTTCTAGCCAAACTAGGTCGCCTTCTTCATGTGCCTTGAAGTGGCGTTGCCCCTTCCTTCTTTCTGAGTGCTGAATAAGTAAGCGCTGTGCATTCTTGATCGCTGCGGTGGTGTAGGCACGAGTTCGCTCTAGCCACCCTTTTTGCTCTTCGAGCACTGGTATCTTGGTCTGATGATCGGTCACGTGGATTGTCGGTGTGTGCCCTATGAGCAACTCATAGGGTGTTCGTCCTGTTGTTTCATTTGTCCAGGTATTGTGTATGAATTGGGCCAAAGGTAACAGCTGCATCCAGTTGTCCTGTTCGGTATTCCCGTAAATCCTCAGGTACTGTTCGATGTGCTGGTTTGCACGCTCTGATTGCCTGTCTGTCTGAGGATGGAATGCCATACTGATGTTCTGTGATATGCCCAACATTGTGCACAGTTCTTTCATGATGGCAGCTGTGAACCTCGGATCATGGTCTGATATAACGCGTCGGGGTACCCTGTAGAATGGAAAGACACATTCCGCATAGAGCTGTGCTACACCCAGCGCGTCGATTGTTTTTGAACAGGGCAGGAAGATTGCTGCTTTCGAACATCCATGGTCCACGATCGTGAGAATGGCATTGTGCCCTTGTGAGCTGGGGAGATCCGTGATTAGATCCCAACTGATCATGTGGAAGGGAATGGCATCTTGTTCTGTGCCTATGGGCATGATTGGTGGCCGCGGCCATACTGTGTTTGGTTTTGTAGACTGGCAGGTTGCACATCCTTTGACGTATGCAACCACAAATGCCTTCATTGTTGGCCACCAGAATTCGCGTGCCACTGCTTTCAGGGTATTTGCAATTCCAGGGTGCCCTGCCGCCTCATGGTTGTGATATAGCTTTAGGATTTTCTGCAATAGTTCTTTCCTTTCTGGGACTGCCAGGCATGCGCGATAGTACCATTGGTTCCTGGCTTCGTCCAACATGTGTCCTTCTTTTAGCACTTTCATTAACTCCGCTTCTTCTTGTTGCGCATCCACCACTTCCCTTTCTAGGTCAATGATGTCAGTGGCATGCACAAATAGCTTCTCTGGGAGGACTGTTATGTCCATGTTGTCCTCTGCACCTTCATCATAGTCTGGTCATCTAGACAGGTGGTCTGCATGATTGTTCTTTCCTGGTTTGTGTATTAGCACAAAGTCATAGTCCGCCATGTCCCCAAGGTACCACGCCACCCTCCTATTGATGCGTTGAGGGTGCCGGTAGTATTGCAAGTTGGCGTGATCAGTGTACACAGTGATTTTGAATGGTGTGGAGAGGAGGATATGCCTCTATCCTCTCAGGCCTCACATGACCGCCAATAATTCTTGGTCATGAACATCGTAGTTTCGCTCCGCAGGAGTGAATGAGTGGGACAGATTCCCTACCGGCTGCAGCTGGCCACGTTCATCTCTTTGCACTAGTATCGCACCTGTGGCGTACTGCGACGTGTCCACTTCTAGGAAGAAGGGCTGCTCGTAGTCTGGCCTTTGTAAAACAGGGTTGCTGGTGACAGCATTGATGAGCTTGTCCATTGCGTCTGAACATTCATCCATCCACGCAAAAGGAATTCCTTTCTTTAGGAGTGCATTTATTGGTCGTGTGATATGGGCGTAGCCCGGGATGAAGGCGCAGTGGTAGCCGAAGACTCCAAGTGTAGATCGCACTTGCCTAACTGAGGTTAGTCTTCACAGCCATGTGGCCAGTCCATCTTGCTTTGTTGGATCGATCTTGATCGTGCTGTGCTCCACCACGATGCCAAGATAGTTAATTGTCGTCTTCTCGAATTGGCATTTTGACAGTTTAAGGAACAGTGATTCCCTTTTGAGCAAGTTGAGTACTGCGTGTACTACTTCTTGATGGAGCTTCAGGTCATTAGGTGTGGCAATCAATATGTCGTCCATATACACGAATAGGAGGCCAGGGTACCTCCTCTTCAAGGGCGCGAATATTCGATCCATGAGTCTTTGGAATGTAGCGGGCGAGTTTGTGAGACCGAAAAACATGATGTTGGGAAGGTAGAGACCAAAGGGGGTCTTGAATGCTGCCTTCCATCTGTCCTCAGGTTTGATCCTCACATTGTGGTAGCCCCATTGGATATCAAGGGCAGTAAACAGTTCCTTCCCTTCTAGTTCCTCAAGGATCTGCTCAATGTGTGGTATGGGATAGACATCCCATATCGTCCACTTGTTTACTTCTCGGTAGTCCTGCAGTGGCCGCAGGCCTCCGTCTTTCTTGTGCATGAAAAACCAAGGGGTCGACCATGGCGAATCCCCTTCTTCAATGTAGCCTAGTTCCTTATTGACGTCTAGGAACTCTCTCGTGGCTTCCTTTTCTACCTTCGATAGTGGGTAGACTTTGCAATTGATGGTAGCTGGTGCATCTGGCTTCAGCTTTATCCCATGATCTTCTGGTCGTGATGGTGGGAAGCGTTTCGCTGCTTCTTCTGAGAATACCACCTCATGTCGCTGGTATTCCTTTGGGAGTGTAGGGATGTCCTTCTTCAGTTTATTCTTGTGGGCCTCTATAGCCCACTCTTGTGCAAAGTTAGTGCGCGCAATATTGGCTCGCACAATGCTTGCTGCTTCTTTGTGGCCTCTTTCCCTGTCAAGCCATAGCTTCCAGGCAAAAGGCACAGTTTCAAATTGCACTAGTCCTCCAGCGGTCCCTGTTTCCCAATCAATGTCTGGATTGAATGTGTGGAGCCAGGGGTAGCCTAGGAGGATCCGGTCATTGCCTAAGTTCATGACATAGAACTTTTGTAGCTTCTGTTTCTTGTTCTGCCTGATCCACAGAACGCAGGCATCGGTGATCATTCCTCTTTCGTTGTCTATCCCGTTGACATTGATCACTTGTCGAGGGACCTTGAGTTTCTTCGTGGGGAGGCACCAGCATACCACTGTCCAATAGTCGATGAAGTTTTCCGTTGCTCCGCTGTCGATTAATGCTCATGCTTCAGCCATCTGTCGAGTGTCTTTGAACGTAATTGGTATATTCAGAGCGTTCTTGGTGCTGATATATACAGAGTCCACTCGCATAGCTAAGGCCCTAATCAAGGCTGTGTGATTTGGGCCTTTCAAAAATCCTGGTCATCGACAATCATGTGGTCCAATAGGTTCAACTTGTCCTGCTTTGACATGTTAGTCAGGGTATGGTAGGCTGCTTCCACAGGGTCGCCAGCCTCAGATTCTTCGACCTCAGCAACGTGCGCCGTTGTCTGGCTGCATGGCTTGCTGGGTCCTTGGTTGCCGCTGCATGGCCTGTCCCTCTTCTTGGGACACTGGGGTGACATGTGGCCTTGTGCCTTGCAGAAGAAGCATCTTCCTTCTGCGCGCAGTTTCTTGCGCTCGTCATCATTAAATGGCATCATCTGTGCGGTGTCCACATCCATGGCATCTGGATCACGGCGTCGCTGGTTTCTGTTCTGCCCTCCTAGGGCTTGTCTCCACCTGCCTCTGGTATCTTGTGCAGGACTGGGCATGTTGTAGTTGGCACCATAAGTAGCATGCGTTTCGACAAACGCGGCATGCTGCTTGTGTGCTGCGTCAACCCAATCATCAAAGGTGACTGGGTGAGGTTGGGTTCGTTCTATGATGGCACGTCCAAGTCCCTGCCTGAGGCCTTTCTTGAATATAAAAGATGGTGCCTTGGGAATCCCTTTCCCAACCAGCAGAGAGCGCAAGGTGTTCAAATGCGGCGATATAGCCGTTGAGGTCATCGCCAACCATCTTCAGGTTAAGGAGCCGCTGCACAGCATCCTCCCTCTTCATGGTGTCTGTGAAGGCTGCTAGGAACAACCTCTTGAAGTTTTCCCATACAGCTTCGTCGTCTGGTGCTCCAGCGAGCATGTCATCATGGATTTCTTGCACGTGCGCAACGACCCAATCGTTGACCCTAGGTCCTTTCATATAGGACAGGCACATGAGGACCCGATTATAGGGTGACCTCATGACTTCGTGGTTTCGGTTAATCATGTTGTATAGCAAGAATTCCTGTATGAAGATGTCGCTCTTGCTTCATGACCCATCAAACATCTGTGGTGGGCTTCCATGTAGGCTCTTGCCATTGGGTACTGGTGCAGCAGCTGCTGCAGGTGCCGCCGCAGCGACAGGGGGAGGTCCTCCAGGTGGTCCACCTCCCGCAGGGGGTCCTCCACCTGGTTGTCCACCTGCTGGTGGTCCGCCGCCTCCTCCTCCACCACCACCACCTCCGCCGCCACCTCCTCCTGGAGTGCCGCCACCACCACCGCTGCCACCTCCTGCCTGCTGGACAGGGGGTTGCTGCTGAACTGGGTGTGTAATGGTGGTAGAAATTGTGGCGCTACCAATCTGGAGAGGTGCAGTGAGGGGGTGTTGCATGGCTGGGGGAGCAGTCATAGCTGTCTGAATCGTAGACATGCTGCTCGAGGGGAATATGTGTGGTTCTGGTGCTTTGATCAGGAAGTCTGGCAACTCTTGCTCAGGTCCTATCTCTTCTCTAATATTCAATATGCTTGGCCCAAGAAGCAAGCTTGCTTCTATATCTTTGGCTAGTAGGATGGCACTGACTTCAGGGCTTCTCCTATGCGTCTGCCTGGATCCTTCAGGGGATTCAGTGGTTGGGGTTCTCTCCTCATCTGTGAGGGTATCGGTGGTCAACTTCTCCTCAACAGGGGAAGTGCGTATTGTCTGGAATGGAGGAGCTAGTGTCCAATCGCCTAGTCCGTATATGTCTCGCTCCTTGCGAGTTATTTGCCAGTCGTATCGGGTTGTGTATGTGTCACTGGGGAGGGACCAATAGATATTGTACCAATATCCAAGGATGTTCTCGACTGCAAATTCATGTCCTTCATATCGCATGAAGTACATGTTTCTCTTTGGTGTATCTGGAAATTCCTTCCAAAAGGCTGCACCTTTTACATGGTTCGGTAGTTCGTCGCCTGCTCTCTGAGGCACTTGAAAAGCTCTCCCGTCCGAGGGAAAAGTCAAGTTAAAGGTTGCCATGATGGGGATAATGCTGTGTATTCCACCAGGGGTCTTGTTGTGTAGTGATGCTATGCACCTACACACAAGCTTGTCGTGCAGTGACGCTATGCACCTGCACACAAAGTTCGTTTCTAGATTGGGAGTCTCAACTTATGACACAGTTACGAGGGACCGTGGCTCAAAGCGAGCTCGCGTTCTTGTCACGTGATCGAGTAGGCACTACGCGTGACCTAAGTTGTCTGGTATTGCACGTGATCCTGGGAAGGATGATCACGTGGTATCTTGTTGGAACGAAGTAAGGCCGAGGTGCCCGAGGCCGAGATGCCCGAGTACTTGGTTCCGGTAGGTCCTTCGCAAAGGAGCCTTTCTGTGATGTTACATGTGTTATAGCACACACATCAAGCTTCAGTGTGGCTGACTAAGCTGGAGCGGTGATAGAGATGAAAGGAAAAGGAAGTTGCTTAGTCACAAGTTTCTGCAGTGGGATTCAACTTGTATTGGAGACGAAGTTGAGCCTGGGGATTCCAGCTCAACTTCCTACTGCTTTTATACTACCCTACCTAGTCATAACGAGTCGTAGGTAGGAGTCAACAAGGAGTCAGTAGTGCTCATTCAGAGTCACTACTATGAGTCATGTACAGTCACGACGACTCTTAGGGAGTCACCATGAGTCGCTCGTACAAGTTGCGTTGCGTTGCAGTCACGAGGAGTCATCGTGTCACATGACATATGGTCACATGACAACTGGTAAGTCCGAGTCGCGTCACATGATATCGCATCATGTGACAGTACAGGTCATGGGTCAGAGTCGCGCATAGCAAGAGAAACATACGTAGGGAAAGAAACCATAACACTGCGTCACCTGCCACCTCCTGCTGCATTGCACCCTGCGTCACCACCTGCTGCCGCATTGCACTGTGTGTTGCCACCCGCTGCCATGTTGCATGCTGTGTCACCACCTGCTGCCGTGTTGCACCGCATGTCACCACCCACCACCATGTTGCACCACACGTCACCACTGGCTGCTGTGTTGCACCATGTGTGTTACGATCTCCCACACGGATTCCCGGTCCGCGATTCCTCTTGATTACAATACCATGCTTACTCCGTCTCTGCGCTCTCGAACTGCTTACTGTACGAGTATTACTGATCCATGACTGATCAGCTTGGCTAGTGACTCACACTGCCAGATCCGCGGATCTGGCCGTTACTATACTTAGAACCTAACTCGCTCTGACTCGTCTTGGTACTATACTTAGCACAGAATGTTCTTGGACATTCTACTACCTTCGTTATGACTCGGTAGTAGGTGACATGTGATTCCCTGTAGAGCTCCTATATAAGGAGCTCACTTTACGGACAGTCAAGCCCTAAGCTTGACTTCTCTTTACAATTGAGAGTTGTTCTTTGCCCCTTCAGTCCCCTTGCCTTGCGCTTGAGCTCTGCTATCTCAAGCGCCCTTATCCCTGTCATTGCCCTTGTTGTCACTCGGGCCTCTAGCTTTACTCCCACGCCCCTCTAAGTCGGCTGCAACGACTTAGTTCAGATTGCCTTAGAGTCACTAGCACGTGACTTTGCAATACTCCGAAGATCTAGCTTATCTCCTCGTGTTGTCAAGACCGCCATAGCGTCTTGCTCAGGATCTCGTGCTCATAGCCCTTGCACGTGATCACTCCAGAAGTCTCCCTTAGGCTTAGCTGCACAAGTCATGCCAGAAGGCCCCTCGAGCCTTAACATAAGTCAAGCTTCCTCTTACCGCTTGTGGATGGTGCGCCCCCACAAACGCTCTAGCCTAAAGGAAGAATACCCTAGACCGCCCAACCAAAACACCTTCAAGGTACTAGCCTCACCAGACGCCACTACCTTTGTCCCAGGAGCCCAGAAGCACGAAACACGTCAGGAACGCCACGCAGGCCTTCATTTGTACTTCTGTGCCAGCCAGTACTGCCCGTACCACAACTCCGAGTAAATCTGGAAGACGATCATCATCGCCTATACACCGAATACCTCCAGCGCCAAGAAGCCCTTTATCAGCAAAAGGCAAATCTAGACCATTGGGCACAGTCCTTAGATGCCGCCATCGCCACACACAACTGGGTGTGTCAGGTTACCTGCCAAGCAACCAGAAACACGAGTCACCTAGGACTCGAGATTGAGCAAACCGTATACAACTACCTCTACGTCGAGTGGCGTGAGTGCTCAGATCAGCTCAAAGCAGCTTACCAGCTTTTAGAACTCAGGCTCCCGCCCTGGAGCAACCTCGGTTCCCCACCACCAGAGAAATAAACACCGAGAACCTAGATGCAGCCATCCGGCTCGTAACCCAGCAGTATATCCAAGCCAAGGAGGACGCCAGACTACACGCCCTCGACTGCCCCGCAACCTGCCACGAGGGACCCAATCACACTCACAGAGTCATCACCACCCTGCTGACCCAGATCCAGGAGATCGCTGCCGAACTCGATCTCATCCTCATCGCTTTCTTCAAGGCCGCAGGATTTCCCCTAGAATGCCGCCACCACCCTGGAAGAAATCAGACTAGACCTTAGCCAAGAAACCCGAGTCCAGGTTACCACCAGAGAAACCGCCGACTTACCAGACTATATCACCAGAGACGCCTATTGGCACAGAAATCGAGAAAATACCAGGTGGTGCTACCACATCAGAGTACCCACAGCGTCAGGAATCCAGGAAAGGCCGATCGAATACATCAACGACGATTGGTATTTCATCGCCTACGAAAGAAACACTTATTACACGCATCGCAGCGCCATAGTCAAGAAAGAATACGCCGATGAGACAGGACTCGGCCACAGCTCCTTCAGACCAGAGTCACCCGAACTGATCGAAGTTGATCAACCCAGTACAAGTACTACCGCGTCATCTTTCCATAGCGTGGACGAAGGCGACGAGCCGACACCAGGCCCCCACACTACCTCCCCACTAGAGGAGTTCATAGCCCAGGGACTCCAGAACGTCGCAACCCTTCAGGGAACGCATCCCCTGAACCCAGAAACACAGGAAACGCCACAGCTCCTCCAGATAGCCCATGCAGCCGCACAGCCCACCGCGCCGCCGCCGATACTTCAGCAACCCCAGTTACCACCCGTGCCTGCCCCAGTCATGGCAGCACCAGCCCCAGCACCCCAAGCCAATCAGGAACTCAAAGGAGGAAACAAGCCCACGATCTTCGAGGGCGATCGTAATAAAAGCGACAGGTTCCTCAGAGAGTTCCGACTCTACAGAATCCTCAACAGCCAATCCGAGAACGTCACCATCCCGTTTAATAGGGTCGCCCTTGCTCTCTCATTCATCAAGGGACCCCGTGTCAACGATTGGAACGATGCTCAGGAGCGCGCGCTCACAGAAAAGACTACCAGGAACGTCAATCCCCTAGCCCGCAACGACGAAGTCCTATGGACGGAGTTCGAGACCGCCTTTACCAACGCGTTCACAGATACAGCAAAGGCCCAAGACGCGTATAAGAAACTCCTGGACCTCAAAATGCAAGGGAACGATGTCGACGGCTTCATTGCGTCCTTCGACCACTACGTTCTTGGCACGGGATGGTCCCCAACTGACAGAGGGACCCTAGATCTATTCAAGAAAGGCCTCAGGCGAGGCATCGCCCTGAAAGTGCTCAGTAGGGATACCATCCCCACAACCCTAGACGATTGGAAGGCAGCCGCGCGCAAAGAAGTCCTCAGACAAGCCCAGATCGACGCAGAACTAGGCCCTTCCCCTATGATGCGAGCCTTCTCTCAATCACGTCCCATCCCTAGAGCAACGCCCACGGCAGTCCCCAGACAAAATAGAAACAACGTTCCAGTCCCGATGGACGTCGACGCCGCCAAAACCCGCAGGCGGCTCACCGAGGCAGAAAAGAAGAAGCTCTTCGCAGAAAATAGGTGCTACTATTGCAAGGAAGTCGGACACCGCGCCTTCAAGTGTCCCAAGCCGCAGAAGCGCCCCGCACCCCGAACTAGAGTAGCCGAAGCCGAAAGCGAAGTCGCGCCGTCCATTGCCCCAGAAGACAGCGCTAGCCAAACCGCGCCCTCTGACATCATGTCCCAGCTACGTTCCATGAATGCCGATGATCGCACCCATATGTTTGATCAGATCATAGAAGAAGATCTGGATTTTTAAAGCGGCTTGACCTGTCAGCCTGGGATCAAGCCTCACATATTTGTACCATGTATGTCTCGAATCGGAATAGTATCAATGCCAAGTTTACACTTTCGAACATACATGGGAAGGCTGAAGAAATTGCGCTAGTAGACAGCGGCGCGACTGACAATTTTATCGATCGAAAAGCTGCTAGAAGAATGAAGCTGACGCCTCGCCTGCTACCCCAGCCCCGCCTCCTGTACAACGTCAATGGGACCGAAAACCGCAGTGGACGAATCACCACGTACTGCAACCTCCTCATCACCCAAGGGAAGAGACAACAGGTCCAACGCTTCTACCTCGCCAATCTGGGGCGAGACCGGACCATCCTAGGCTTCCCTTGGCTCCACGCATTCAACCCCACCATTGACTGGACCAAGAAGACGATAGCAGGGGGGCCTATCACGCTGAGCGCGACAAGTAGGAAAGCGCCGGACCAACCAAGGACGGTGCTCCGTTACGCCCAGCTCCTCGGACACGCGCTACACGCCATGAAGTGGGAAGAGGGAGACAGCCTCATCCTCCAAGTCAACCACACTAACATAGCGCAAGAATGGGCAATTCGTGCCCACAGAGAACAAACCCCCCCGACAGCCGCTGATGTGCCACGAGAGTATGCGCGACATTGGCGCGTGTTCTCAGAAAAGGAAGCGCAGCTTCCCGCCCAGCCGAGAGGATGACCATGCCATCAAGCTGAAACCAGACGCCCCCGCAACCCTGGATTGCAAGGTCTACCCTCTCAACCCCAAAGAAACTATCGCGGCGGACGCATGGATCAAGGAGCACCTTGAAAAGAACTACATCCGCCTCTCCAAGTCACCCTATGCTGCCCCCTTCTTCTTCATCAAAAAGAAGGATGGATCCCTTTGCCCCGTCCAGGATTACCGCACGCTCAATAGTTGGACCGTGCGGGACGTATACCCCCTGCTGGACATCAACGTCCTTACGAGAGACCTGGAAGGACACGCCCTGTTCACAAAGTTCGATATCTGCTGGGGATATCACAATGTACGCATCAAGGACGGCGACCAGTGGAAGGCTGCCTTCAAAATGCCTCAAGGACTGTTCGAGCCTCGCGTAATGCTCTTCGGTCAATGCAACGCCCCCAGCACCTTTCAGCGCGTCATGGATAGGCTATTACGCCCGCTAAAACTCAAGTACCCCAGGATGATCTTCGTGTACATGGACGACATCCTGGTCGCCACCCCACTAGACCACGTCCTGCACAGACAGATTGTGCACGAGCTCCTCGACCTCATGGAGGAGCACTCCTTCTTCCTCAAGCCCCAGAAATGCCTCTTCGAGCAGCGAAGAGTGGAATACCTCGGCCTAATCATTGATGGCGAATCCCTGCGCATCGAATCCAGCAAGCTGAGAGGAATCAAGGAGTGGCCCCGCAAACTCACCAGCGTTAAACAGCTCAGATTGACGCTGGGAATTCTAGGCTACCAGAGACCCTTTATCCCCGGTTTCGCAGAAATCGCGTGACCCCTCACCACACTCCTGAAGAAAGGAGTACCCTTCGTCTGGACCGACGAATGCACCGCTGCAGTAGACCAGCTGATCGACATCGTCACTAGCGATCCAATCCTGTGGCAGCCCAGCCCAGCGCGACCCTACGAGCTCGAAGTTGACGCCTCCCAGAACGCTACCGGTGCCATCCTGCATCAGGTAAAGTTGATTTTTCTTAAAGTGTCTTAAAGTGTCTTAAAGTGAAAAATAAGACACTTTAAGACAAATTTCACTAAGCCAAATGTTGCTTAATTCAGGAGATCCATTCTTTTAAATAAGCCCAATTTTCTTAATAAATGCTTAAATAAGTACAATGTCCTTAATAAATGCTAAAATAAGTGCAATGTCCTTAATAAATGGCTTAAATAGGTATGAATAAATGCTTGATTCCACTTACTGTAATTCTAGATTCTAGGGACTCACAGATTACTGGCCACACACACACACACTTACACACACACATAATTCACATACACACAATTCCATTGTTTACTATGTTCAGTAGAATAGACATAATGATATAAGTATCAGATATATAGCAGTATCAGATTGGCACCACTGCTGCTGCCACCGCCACGATGGCGATGACAGTGTGACAGGGGCGGGGGTGACAGTGTGGCGGAGGCGGTGGTAACGGTGCACAACCTCGATGGTGATGATGGTGCGGCGGGGGTGCGGGCGGCGGTGCAGGCACAACCGTGATGGCGGTGGGGGTGCGGGCGGTGGTGACAGTGCAGGTGCAACCGCGATGGCGGCAGGGGTGCGGGCGGCGGCGATGGCGCAGGTGCAACCGCGACGGCGGCGACAGCGCAGGTGCAACTGCGACAGCGATGCGGCTGCGGGTACGACCACAGTGACGTTGTTGGCGCGGCCGCAATGGCGATGGCGGTGTGGCGGGGGTGGTGACAGTGCGGCAGCGGCAGCGACGGTGACAGTGATGGTGCTGAGACGGCCGCGGCTGCAGCTGCAGCTGCGGTGATGGGGTAGTGTTGCTGTGGCTAAGCCGATGTTTTTTTCTATCTCAGGAAATAAAATAGCTAAAA